>WOGO01002457.1:0-15793 GCA_015342085.1 Leptinotarsa defecta | reverse complement strand
AATTACAAGATATATGTGACAATCAAAGCACCTCATCAAAATAAATAAATAAGAGATTAGCAAATGAAATGACAGAAGATCTAAAAGTGTTAATGAACTGTCAATCAAACGATAAAATATTAAAATTTCTGGAAAACATAAATTTTCTACATAAAATATGAGTTACTAGTTACTTCTGATTCACTTATTGTCAATGTAGTATAAAGAACATATTATATGAATTACTGTGAAACCAATAACCCCTGGCGGTTAAGGCTTAAATAAAAAAAGTCGATTTGAACATGGACTAGGACATCCCTACTAATATTATAAATGCGAATGTATGTTTGTTAGTTACTCACGCGAAAACTACTCAACCGATGATCATGAAATTTTGTATACATGTTCTTTGAGGTATCAGAAGTAATATAGCAAACTTTTGAAGAAAAGTTTTTATGTAAGATAAAAAAATTGTTTATCACATAAATGCGAGCGTATATAGTGAGTGTATATAGTGTGGACTTTATTGAAAAATGAAATCATAGAAACTGGTCAAAAACTGAGTTAACCATTACCATATAACGCTAGGCGTTTCTATCATTTGCATATGAGAGCGATTTTTAAATAACTTTCGTTGAATGTGGTTGAACTTCTCTAACTCTCATAAGTTCAGACTTTTGAAAGTTACGTTCATAGGTGGACCACAGCCGGTTAACAGAAGCTTCACATAAGGTTCCTGTGAAATGTTGGGTGAAGCCCTATTCGGAATGATTCATTTCGGTTTAAGAAACAATCAATCTAAACTAGCTTCAAAAACAGTCCAAACAACATTCCTCTGGATATTGGTTTCATCTGAAATGTAGACAGATTGTATTGAAATGTTCACAATTTTCGTAAGTAACAATAATAACTCTTATAATGATCACATCGGTCAGCCAGTTCATTTGGGCTTCAATTGTGATACTAAAAAATAATAATGGAAAACCATAATTGATAACGCCATTGAACTCAGAATAGCTCAGAGAACATAAAACGCCACATTTCAAATCTAATTGTGCCGAACCCATCCGACACCTTGGTAGTGTATGTGTAGGTATATGGTTGAAAATGACAAGAGCAGAAACAAAAATTTCAATCGACACTTTCTGCTTTTGTCTCAATATCTGTAGAACCTGGTCTGACATTTTTCATTTGTTTTCATCGTAAACAATTCACATTGATGTTAAAAACTATTCAATAGTTTATTCATAAATTATCAGATTATCAGTATAACTACCACTCAGGATAGTTAACAACTGATGTGAGAAATTTGAATATGAGAACTTCGATGATTATTTCAGAGATATTTTTTTATCTGCAATAGAATTGGTATATTTTAAATTGTAAATGTTAGAGAGAATGAAATGCAGTTCTTCATCAACTGAGAGGTTTCATCGTGGTCAATCCACTTGACTTTACAACAAGAACATTGACATGAATCGATATGCGTATCATGGGTTCGCTTGTGACTCTTATTTCTGATCTACTCACTTTATCAGTTAGTTAAAGTAGCCTTGATTCATGGATATACACATCACACATTCAGATCAAAACATGTGTTGAAATGTATTGCTAACTATCAGACGCCATTCGATTTTCCTGTATTGTCACTATTTCAACTCATATCTAGAACTCTACTCGAGTTGTTATTCAAATCCTTTGCAGTTTACTTCACCCCCAGTTTTCTTAGACACGATGTGGAAAGAGAATTTTCAAACACAAAACCCTTTTACATGCATAGACATTCTTCATAATGCCTAGGATTTCAAGGCGTCAAATTCATGACCTCATTAGAAATGCACTTTGATCCAAATACGTGAAATAATACAGGAAACACTACACGACATAGCTGAGTAATTTATATACTCCAACAAAACACTGCTTTATTCAGAAAGAAAAAAAGAAAAACAAAATTCATTGCCCAACAGATGAATCCATTTACAGGACAATATATAATATAATAATGCAGTATAAATAAAGGCTACTTGAACTAAATATACAGGGCTATTCAAATTTGTTTCTATACATGGGGACCTCGTAAACGATAACAGATAGAGTGTCGGTTAAATTGTGGCAAAGTTGCTTATTTTGGAGACCTATTCAATGATGTGAAAAAATCGAATATAGCTCTTCTGATTCTGGAGATATACAGGAAAAACCAAAAAATCCCAAATTATATTTCTGTCTAATCTTCTTTATTCGCAGACATATTGAAAATCTGTCTACATTTTTTTTCTATTGGCACTTGATGTGACCTATCAGAATATGTTCATGACTCTTTTATAAAGCGTGTCATCTGACTTGGGCCAACCCCATCTTCGGATGTTTCGGAAATATTTGATTATAATTGGGTGAATTATTCTCTTTTAAATTGCGGCCCTGGAAATTGGTTGACCGAGTTGAATAAAAACACAATAACAACTTCCACGTCTCTCTATATAACGTAAAGTTCATCGAGAATTTTTTTTTCATTTTTAGGTACCTATTCATACTTTTTCCATTGCTCTGAACGTTTTCTACAATTAACTTTGAACAAGAAAATCTTTTATGATTATCTGCAACAAATCTACAACGAAAATATATTATTTGTGTTTTTATGAGCAGAAAAAGAAATGGTAGTAATACTAACTTCCGAAACGAACACTATAATGAAGTAATTTATACACACAAAAAAATTAATGGAGCAATAAATGTTCGAATTAGAGTCCTTCCATTTCCAGACAAATTTAGGGGCAATAAGATGGCCTGCAAGATCACCAGATATCACTATTTTGGAGTATTTTCTATGGGAGCCATTAAAAAATAGGATTTACGCTGGCAGAGAGATAGAAAATGTGGAAGAATTCATATTGAGGATTTTAAATGATTTCGCAACAATGCAGCAAATAGGAGTATTAAGGGAAATAAATAATATGAAAAACCGAATTCAAAAATGTCCCGAAATGGATGGGCTCCAATTCGAACATTTATTGCGCCATTAATTTTTTTGTGTATATGAATTACATCATTTCAATTTTCATTACAATAATAGTTTTCGTTTCGGATGTTATTATTGCTGTGATTTCTTTTTCTGCTCATGAAAACACATATAATATATTTTTGAGGTGGATATGTTTCAGGTAATCATAAAAGGTTTTCTTATTCGAATTCCATTGTAGAACACGCTCAGAACAATGGAAAAAATATGAATAAGTACCTGAAAATGGAAAAAAAATCGACAGTCGACTTTCCGTCTGAGTTTCCGCTTCTTGAGCCAGTTTTTCTTCCATTATGATTTTGGCGATTTTATATTTCACTATAGTCTGGCGTCGATTAGACATTTCTTTAACGCTTGCAGCATATACTTGAAAAGTTGAATATATGCTGTCGCACTTATTTTTAACATCCGAGTGCTTTTTATTCAAAAACTGAATAATTTTGTCAACATTATATGAATTGTTCGATGCCGAATTGTCTACTGATTTCCTTTTCTGGCTTGAATTACGAATATATGAGCTTTGTACCGATCTTTCTTGTACAGTAGTTCCAGTACTGGCTTCGTTAACGTTTTCTGAACTCTCTGTAGCTTCTTTTTGTGTATTGCTTGCTTCAATTCTTTCATCTACTACTTTCTGCTATGTCATCAGTAGCAATGTTGAACTCTGTTTGCGCAAATTGCATGTGCTGTGCCCATGGCCAGAATTTATAGCGACAAATGGATTTAGCCCACGTGTTCTATAAATTTTTCAGTAAAATCTTCTATTTTTAGTGTTTGCGATCTGCAAACACTCACATAATAATAGAAAATTTCACTACATGTCAATAATCCGCACTTCCCCGTCAAAACGGGGCAAGAGCGTACATCCCAGTTAAAAGCGTAATGATACCTTATTTGAACATTTACGGTGCAAGAGCGTAAATAATAACAAATCTATGTTCACCTGCTTTTCGCCGCATTCGGTTATCTTGCTCGATTTCAGAGTTGTTTTCTTTGAAAAATACAGGCATCTCTTGGTGAAGTTTTTAGCAAGGGTTTGGTTGATTGAAACGTCTACCATTGTGGAATATTCAAGTAAGCTCTTTTGTACTCGTAAATAAACTGTTATGCAATAAGTATGAGGAAAATACTCTAAAACAAAATAAACTGAGTATTTACTTATACTGCCACTGGTCCCAAATATTTTTGCCATTGAAAATTATTTCGTCCAGGTTCCAGATTCTACTAGGTTCGTTTTCTAACTTCAACTCCTTGATTGTATTTTTCAACAATGTGAAATATGTGTCAATTATGAATGGATTACAATTTCTTTTGCGGGCTACCTCCACGCTTTGTGGAATTTTTATCGACTAATTATTTCTTTTGGCGAACTCAAGAAACCAACACCAGGGGTTCCGTCCTTGAAAGGAGTCTTAATCTTGTTTGACTGAACGAACTGCCCAACAAGCTGAAGTACTTTCTTTCTAGATAAACCAAATCCATATTTCTCCAACTTCAGGTGATTCTCTGCAAGTGGTTTTTCGCCTCGAATTGGAATCGCGATGCTTCTGCCAAAGGATTTTGGCATTATTGTGTTTAATGGTATACCATATTTCTTGCTAACTTTATAAGCAATAATAGTTCCGCCTTTAATCTCCTCAATAACTTCTTCTAGCAATTCTCTCGAATAATCACACTTGTTGGTTTTTCTAACATAATTGTAGACCATAGCAACCCTAGAATAAAAACATGAATGAATCACAAAAAATCAAAATGAAGTTCACAAAGAAAAAAATCCAAATTGAATCAAAATTCTTTGCCAAATTTGAATGGTGATTCAAATAAATTATTAAGTGAGTGTAAAACCAAAATAAATTCAACAAGAAACGAAGCTAGGGCAAGAGCAGACCGATATGCAGTTTCCCCGCCACTGCAAAAGCCCTAGATGGTAATATCAACGGAGCAAGAGTAGAGTAATGATTTTTGAGTAGACTTATGAAAAAAGCTAAATATTCCCATGTCTAAAATAGAATTCAAACTATATTCTCATGTACTTACCAAAATTTACAGCTTTCAACATAATATTATTCAATTAATAAAATAACTGAAACAGCACGCACAACTTGATTGTTTACCACAAACTGACACCTGTTTCTGTCAGTTGGTTGAACAGGCGGCTTCTTCACATTTCACTGAGCTATGTATAATAAAGAGATTACATCAACCATTTGTCTCTTTCTACATATAAATAACTGTAATTTGATTCATATAATAATAAATATAGCCGATAAACGCACTTGCCCCCGTTACGCACTTACCCCACTTCACCTTACTTTGGAGTTACACAGTTCACAACATTCGGTATCTATAGGTCTATATAAAAAAGAAAACAAAATTGTTTGATTTCTATTGAGTTTATTATTTGTTACGATCGGTTCCGGTTTATTAGACCATTTTTAAATGAAACTTTCAGTTTCAAGTGAAACTTTCAGTTACTTGAAAATGGTCTAATACACCGAAACTGGTCGTAACAAATAGTAAACTTGGTGGGAATTAGACAAAACTCATTTTCTTCATTTGAATTTTTACGAAATGAATAATAGGCCATCAATCAAAGTCGAAAAAACGCAAGATCCTCCGAAAACATCAACGCTGTCTGTGAGAGTGTGCAGGAGAATCGAGGTAATCGATTTCGCGTCGCTCACAAGAACTTGACCTTGTGCAAACCACAACTTTTAGCAAATTTTGGGCCTGAATCCGTACAAAATTCAACTAGCCCAGGAACTGAAGGTAAACGACCATAGACAACGATGTCTGTTCGCTAAATGGGCTCTGGAGCAGTTGGCATCTGTCCCTAATTTTCATCGAAAAATCATCCTCAGCGATGAGGACCATTTCTGGATGAATGGGTACGTGAACAAAATTGTCGAATTTGATGGTGAACATATATGTCTCAGATTGTAGAAAGATGAACAATAATATTTCTATTGTCTTCCACTCATTCAATGTTTCTCTTATGTAGACTGTACGGTTAGGGTTGGATATCAAACTGAACATGGTGGACACGCAATTATGAAGCTGCTCGAAACTATTATGTTTCGAACTAATCTTGATTCATCAAATGAAACAACCTGCCTGTCGGTGTGACGAGGGTCGGCATATATAATGGGTTTTGATAATATCTTATTTCCTACCACACATATGCACGCACTTTACCGGTATGTAACGTATTTGAGACTGTTCAATTCACGTGATCGAATGTATGAAAATGTAATGAGTGTATTCTTCTATGGAGAAGCCCAAAATTCAACGCTATTCACAAAATTATCACATCTGACAATCAAAATAAAATACGACTACGAAAAAATAAAATACGACTACGAAAAAATAAAATAATGGAATTAACAAAATGAGTTGTGAGGATTGCGATGAAAAATATTTTGATCAAACTAAAAGGACTATAATAGCCCGCTACAAGGGACATGCATCACATATTCAATTTCATAGACTTGAAAACTTAACTGTTGTTCAACATACCATAGAGAACGGCTACAAAATAACTGAGAAATTCTTGACACCGTTGAGGCCGGTACATGACAACAAATTTTTAGAGGCCTTCCAAAAGTATAGAAATCGAAAAGTTTGGTATGATTTCTATAAACCGTCTTATTCCTATAACAGCTCCCTGTTTGCCCTCTCAATCGTAAGTAGAAAACTAGTGAAAATATATATCAAACAGGTAGCAAATAACATTAGGTACCAGGAATCAGTTTGATGACACTCAATATATAATGTGAAAGTGAAAAACTCACAGAGACGAAACAGAAATAGAACGAGGGCTGGAATTTACTGCGCGAAAAGAATCCAGAAGTTGCCAGAAGTGCCAGACACGGTTCATAAACTCCGCGTGAAAGCAAGCTATGGGGGTACTAAAGTCTCTGATACGGAACCAGAATTCGAAAGTGTGCCTGTAAGAAACATTGAGTTCAGGAAAAAAGCACCCGGTAACACAGGCGGGAAATCTTTCATAATATTTCCTGTAGTATTTCCTGTAGACTTGGGAAGTCAGACCAGTCCCAAGTAGTAGAAAAAATAACCTCTGATTACTGATTTTTACGTGAGGTACAATGTATATGAGACTGGGTGAAATAGTATTATTCATGGCATACTTGGATACTCCAAAGTTAGATCAATTAGAAATAGATAGATAGATAGAGAGATAGATAGATAGAGATATTTTCACCATGTTGCATATATGAATGCATTTATGGCATGTGAATATATAAATAGATACAATATAAAGCATAAAATGGATAAAATAATACAATAAAACATGATATTTAGAAAGTGTTACAATCATAATCAAGTGAGGCATAAATAAATAGCTTAAACAGAATGGAACATTTCAGATAAGCGATGTGTTGAGTGCAAGACTTAGTTAACTTTGTTGTGACGAGAAACTCGTCATTGGAGTAAAAGCAGTGTTCAAGAATATATTTTTTGTTCGTTTTATGAACTGATCGAAAGATAGTGATTTGATTCTCTTCGGCAAGCAGTTATATAGATTGATACTCAGAGAATTATTTTGAGATGTGATTAATCTATACCTTGGCGTTTTCAATAACTTACCATACCTAGTATTATGTTCATATATATCTGACTGGGTCTGTACCTGGTTGACATTTCTGTGTATATATAATAAGGAATTGTAGATATATAATGAAGGTAAAGGCATGATGCCAAACTTTATAAAGTGTGGTATCCTTCTCCAGCTAAAATTCTCACTTTTTTTTCGTTGTCGAAAGATGGTTATGGCACGAATGGCGTTTTCCCATAAAATTATTCCATAGTTTATCTGCGAATGAAACAGGGAGAAATATGTCATTCTCAGAGTATCAGGTTGAATGGCTTTTTTCAACTGCCTCAAGAGAAACAGAGTACTTGCTAATTTGTTACAGAGCTGTTTTATGTGATTCAACCATATGAGTTTGTCATCAATTACAATTCCGAGTAGATTGACAGTGTTTCCCATTTTTGAGATCATATCAGAGGAGAAGGTTATTTTTTGGGATTTGCTTGCGTTCAACTTAAAATTTTTTGCAGTAAACCAATTTTCAGCACGTTTTCCAATGTTATGAGAAGAAGAAGTGAGTTCCATAAGGTTTTCACCGGTACTCATCAATGTAGTGTCGTCGGCGAATAGAACGCTTTCATTGGGTAATAGGACGTAAAAATAAGAATGGCCGAAGCATTGGCCCCTGCGGAACTTCATGTTTTATAGGTGAAAAGTAATAGTTTTTTTGGTTAACAGTAACACATTGTTTTCTATTTTCTAGATATGAACTGAATAACTTCAATGCCACATTTTTAATACCGTAATAATGAGTATCTCATGAGAGACACAGTCAAAGGCCTTCGACAAGTCATAGAGTGTAATATGTGTGGGTTCACCTTGTTCCAGACCCTCAACTATGCCTTTCAATATATTCAGAATTGTAAGAGTTGTAGAGCGATTTTCTCGAAACCCATAATGTGCATTATTCAAAAATTGATTTTTTTCAAAATATTTCACTAGTCTATTTTTCAGAATTATTTCGATGATTTTAACAAATAGGTTCATTGTAGTTGAAATTCGGTCAAAGCCTAACTGATACAATCAAGTTGCTTTCATTGATATGATCTCTTCACTTTTGCCTTATAATATACAATATCAAATGATCTTGAAGCACTTCAATAATTGATATTTCCTTCCCAATTAAATTAACAATAATCAGCAAAACTATGTACCTATATAATCTAAAGACGATTAAATCCCGAAACGGGGATATTATTCCTATAATTATTGTGCAGCATATACGCTAGTGTTGAAGCGCTTCAATCTCATTAAACGGAAGTGTGATTAATAATAATTAAACCTCTCAGATATACTACAAGCAGATGGATTGAACCCCTAATGACACCGTAGAGGACAAAACGAGCATCATGTAATATATATCAGACTTGCTAGACACTTCTTTCAAACGATAGTAAAAATTTTACACATATTTGCCTGAAAACAAACGATCTCCCTAGTACTATAATATACTAGGCATTGATGCAAAATCTACCAACACACCCAAAAAAAAAAGAATTTGCTTTTACTCTGTTGTCAGTTAACGCTATTTCGGTCTGCTATAATTTTGAACTTTATTTGAGAAGGTAGATGTGTTATTTTTAACTTTTTGACTTCATTGAAAACACTTTACCCTCACCAGAATGAAATAGTGTCTCTCTACGCGCGTTTCGCTTACCACGTTGACATCATCAGGAAATGACTCTTCAATGAGAGTCAACTTCCTCTGTATGATCTGCACTGATAAGGATCCGGTACTCCAAAACTCGTCTGTTGTGGTAGTCACTTCAAATGATAGGATTCCAATTGATTTTTCAAGCATGGGTGTCTGACGAACCGATTTGTTGTTTCTCACCGGCTTCAGACTTCAAATTTTGTAATATCATTGAATGAACGATATTTTCAGATATAGTTATTTATTGGAGCTTCTGCACAAATATACAAGAATTTTGTTAGATGTATGTATGTTTGTAAGTCGATACATTTCTCCAAAACTATTAGTATGATTGTGCAATTTCTATGGCTCACAATGACATCGCCTTAGGGACAGTGCTAGTATTATCAAAATTAGTTCAATAGTTTTCAATATATGAAGTATTACGTATCTGTGATGAGCAACGGATTTAGGATCCAAAAATCGTGATCACTTCTCTCCGTCAATGCAAGATAGATCCAATCAAGAGAGGTTGTTAAGGACTGCTTTGTCTTCAGAGTGGCTTGACACATATACGAAATGTTCGTCTGATTGGGATTTGTTTGACTACCAAATTACCTTTAGACATCAACTTTAGAGGCACTCAAGGTTACATGCAGTCATGATTTTTACCGATCTTTTTTATTTCGTGATAAAAAATAAAGATTCCAATTTGAAGAACTTACCTTCACCTTCAAATGATTTGCAAAGTCGTGACCAAGAATAAATCTGAAGTACCAACGGATAGCTGAAAAACGAATTAGAATAATAATAGTAATAATATTCTTTCCAGAAATTGGACAGAAAATTAATTATATTATTGAAATATTGAAACTAAACATTGAGATCACTGAAGCCTGTAGCTTGTATGTGATAAATGAAATGGAATCCGGCACGCAGAAAAAACCCATTTATATTTAATAAAACACGCGAATGAAGCTTTTCACAAGCAAATACATCACAATGAATTTGAACTAACAGCTCTCATGAAAAATGCTCTTGTTATGGTAATGCTCACTTCACTCCAAATCGAGACTGAACAAATAACAATATGTGCTATACAGTGCACTAGTTAACTAATCAAGAATACAACAATACAGGAGAATATGAATTGCCAGAAACACATTATTAGATATAATTTGTTTTGGAAGTAGATATATGTCTGTTAAATCTGTTTTTTGAAAACCAGTTGTCGCATCCTCATGAAAGACAATCATCATAAGTCCAAGCTTATGCGAGCTGAGAATTAACGAGGTCTTACCATGGACATGCGATTACTAGTGAAGGTATATGAATATATCATATTATAAACAATAAAACAATCTATTTCGATAGGTTTAGAGTTTGATTCGTTCCACCTATTCAAATCGACTTTATTCACTTTTGTTTTTGAATAAAATCATGAATAATGAAGAATATTCTCGAGTTTTTGACTGTGGTTACAAACCACAGCTAAAACTTTTTTGAATACATTAGACTAATATTCATATTTGCTTGAGGAATTTGGAAGCAGTGAAGTCAAATAATACCAAGCCTACTGATTCAGCAATTGTCTCTAGTACAAACTCCAAGTATTTGTGATATTCTGTTTGTTGACCGTGTTTTCGGGAGAATAATTGACTTATATTTTCATGTTGCAAACAAAGAACCTTGTAAAAGCGTTAGTTTATTTGAATCCTAAATAGGTGTTTCATCAAGTATATATATTTTTTTTTGATAACAGCGTTAGCTGCTATAAACTATTTTGTGAAAATATTTCTGAATTACTCTTATAGGTTCATTATGACAGCTGTAGGTACACTTCACTCCGAGCTGATGAGCCATACTGCATGTGGGATTTCGTTAAGGCGTCGTAAAAATGATATTGTTCAGATGTTTGAGTGTGATTAATATTGATATACATTTTTTAACCACTTTGTCGGTAACTGCACTGTAATCAGAAATTATTATCTTTGTTGCAAGAATATCATCTAGGCACAGTATGCAAAAGAGTACAAACTAACTTGATGTTGAAGTCACCAATTAACCTGGTGTGTTATATAAATTTTGCCCTGAAAATGGGAAACGGTTGGGCAATGAACGCTATCATTATTTTTTTCCAAAGGGTCGGACCTTGTCCCCGAAGCTCCAGCGTTAATAACCAATGACCACTCCCCACACCGTGGCGAAAGTGATCATTGGGTCTTGAGTAGACACGATGAGCCAAGAATGACAGCCTTCTGCATTCATCAGGCCAAGATTTATGCTACCGTGCGACAAGCCACCATGATCCTGATATTCGAGAGAAGTCATCATTCAACCAAGGACTCCAATAATGATTGGTTAATTATAATCAACCATCTTAACAGAAATGTCGATGTTTCATCCATTTTTCGCATTTTTTAGACTGCATTTGCATCTCAAACGCCACATGGCAGGAATCTCTATACTCATTACGCGACTGGAGTAGACTGGGATGTTGAGGTCACCATCCTGATAGGCCATGATGAACACCCCAGTTTTAACTCCAGCGCACTTGACCTGTGGAAAGCGAAAATCAGGTGCTTTGATAAGCTGAGGTCTTCAATGTTGTTGAAGAAGACCCTATGCATTGGCTTATACTTGTATTGCTTCGGTGGTGAAGTAATCTCCACGGCTTTCATGTAGGTCTTGTTCCAACTCGATGACAGAGTTGTAATTCATCTTGTTGAGTGTCGTGAACTAAACCAAGTTCATTATTTGGATGGAGTAATATTCGACAACGAAACATTTTTGATTTTCAGAATATTTCAATCATGAAAAAGGCCCCTGAAAGATGTGATTTTGAAGTTGAAAGAACTGAAAGTTTCGCTATTCAGAATGTTGCAGAACAGTCCAGAATGTTCAAGAGTATTTAAAAATTCCAAAAATATTCCAAAACATCAAAGGATATTCTAGAATTCTGTTGAATGTTCTGGAATAGTCTGAAATATTCTGGAAAATTCCTTGACATTCCAGATCTCCGTGGGATGATCAAGATGATATGGATAGCTCTCAATCCTTCAATTGTTAATGAGGTTTCCGTTTTCACCTGAAGGGCTTGCGTCGAAAAATATGAGGGCTGGTAAGTTTCTACATCCTAAAATGTATTTCTTCATAACATTTGGAGTATTAGAATACTTTTTCATTCAATAATTATGTTTGAAATTGTATCAGAATTAAAAATATTTCTTATGTTTTTTCGTATTAGATATTAGAAAATACGCATTCAATATCAAAATTTCAATAGTTCGAAGGTGTTCCATTTTGGAATGGAGAACTGTCAAAAATGTTTTCAGCTTTTGCAAATTTGAAAAAAAAAATGTTGTCTTTGTCTCATATAAGGTGTCTTCTCACTTTCAGTCACTAATTATATTACAGAAGTTTCGTTTTTAATCATAGTAATTTAATTAATATCTCTTAAGGTAAGGTATTCAAGGAATAGCTAATTCCATGATAGTATCAGGACTCACTTCTCGATAGAAACTGCTTTAGATTCTATATTTGTGGAGTCTAATAAGTCAACCATCTCTTGAACTTGCTACAAATGTCATGCATATACGTGGTTGAATGATCGTTTACTCTGCAGTTTTATGAAACTTCCGTTAAACAGTGTTCGCCACGCCACTCAACAAATCGATAAATTTTTATTCCATGAAACCCGAGTGAAATATTAAATTATCGGTATACATTTCTCGGAATGATACAATGTCTATTCTCTGCACACCTTCCCAGTCGAGTTACTGAAAATGTAATTCTGGCACAGCATCCCCTGCATCTTGATCGCGCGGAAGCCACGAATGGATTCGGGACAGAGAAACACTTTTCTGAATTCCAATGGAGTTGCCATTGAAAAGTGCATTCGTGCGGATATTTTTACACTTCCGATACTTTTGGATAAAAATGTTTTGAAAAGTTGTCGAATTCTATTCAATACCCGGTCGAAACTGTGAGCGCTATTTCATTTTCGATTGTCGATCTGTTGCAGGTTTGAAAAGCACTTCAGGCATTCCGAACCCACTGCCCGGATTTCAAATGTACAGGGTAATCAAGAATGCCTTGATATATTTTTCCTGGGTGAACCAATATTGCAATTTGTCATTTTCTGTATACCATGATCACTTTTGGAGTTTTCAGAAAAATTAGGAAAGAATTTGAACGAATTGTTTTCATTGTCTTTCAAAATATTCGCCTCTGGAATAGATATACTTTTGAATGCTTTCAAACCAGGTTAAGTAAGGTCCAAACTGAGTGGGTCTATTCGACCCTCCACTGCAACCCGTAAGGGTTTATTGTGGCTCAAACCTATTCACACTCGACCAAATAAAGTCAGCTTCTCAATGAAGCCGATTAGTTTGTGTGATGAGTGGTCTATCAGATTAGATGGTAAGACTACGGCTCTGCCGAACTCTGAAACCCTGATATGGTCCTCAGCGGGGCAGGCACAAAGTATGTGCTCTGCTGTCTCATTATTTTCCAAACAAAGGCCACACACATCGTCTTCCGACAGTTCGAGTCTCTACATATGATGATTCAAATGACAGTGACCTATAAGAAGGCTTGTTAGGTATCATAGTTCATCCTTACTGTTTTGTATCAAGCTTCGAAGGGTGAATGAACGCCTTGGAGTGATCTAATGCTGGAAGATTCTGCGAGAAGTCCATAAATTTTCTTGCCATCCAGGTATTCAATGTTTGTTTGGTAAAGCCTATAGCGATGCCATTGACATGTTCTGGTCCGATGAAGCTGCTTGCAGCAACCTCCTTCGCAAGGAAATCAGCAGCCTCATTGCCTTCCAGGCCAGTATGGCCAGGAATCCAGATCAGAGACAATCTGTGTTGAGTCTTCCTATCGGAGAGAGTCGTTTTTGGCAAATTGCTGCCAATTTACACGTTGCTCGGTTGAAGCCAAGAGCTTCCAACGCCACTTGACTGTCCAAGAATATCTTTATTGACTTGTATATGAGGTTGGATTCTTCCAATCTATCCGCACACAATTCAATAGTGTGAATTTTCGCTTGAAATACAGTCACATAGGTTTCTAGGCAGGTTGATATCTCTGTTCTGGGTCTGTCCTAGGTCAGAACTTGAAGGTGTTTTTGATCCATATATGATCCAACAACTATCTGCTTTTGATATATCCTTCTCTCGGAGGATCCAATCCTCTCTACTGCTTTGAAACATCTCTAGAAATTTTAACGTTTTTCATATCTGAGAAACATACTTTCGAAAGAATTCAACGGCGTCTTGAGTTGATGAAAATAAAGATTCCGAAACATTCATCTCTCCCAACATGCCTACATGGCATGTTCTGGTGAAAGACTGCTGAACAACTACTTCTTTCACGGCTATTACCACTCTAGCGTTCCTATACTGAAGGAGCAGTGTAGGTATGCTATTATTATTATCATTATATGAATGTTTCAAGATTTTGTTTCGAGATATTCATTGAAGTGATAACTTCTTATGGAGAAGTAAACCGCTTCGTTACCGCGTAACGGCTGCAGTTTGGCTTTCTTTTCTCTCACGCATACGTCAGCGATAGGCAGGCTACTTCTCTCACGTCGGACAGTGTTTAGTGTACGTTAGACATATACTGTTGACTGTATTATAAAAATCTAACCAGCAAGCATGTAATATTCTTTTATTATGTGATACGTGTCTTGAAAATAATGATAATTATTTTGTGTGTTTACAATATTAGTATCATTATTCAATCCTACAATAGTAACAATTGGCTTATAGTAGCTCTAATATATGTAGGGGAGATTGTATATGAAAGAGCCGATGTGATTTTCTACCACTTACCAAAATCTTACCATAATTTAATTTTAATGTTTGTATGGCAACACTGAATAGCTGTCATCCACCAACATTTAACAGTTCTGCGAAAACGAATGGCTTCGTTCACTCAATTTGCTTTGCAGCACTGTTTCAGCTCCTTCTAAAATCATCGCTGAAAAAGGGTCAAAACAAATTGGACAAGTTACTTCTGCTGATATTTCCACCTCATTGTAGCTATAGACTCCAACCTCTGGATTTTACGGTTTACGGGCCTTTCAAAACAAGGTATTGAATAGTTATAAACGAGTGGATTGTGATTTAAGACTGATAAATAACTGATTTTCACAGAAATGAGCAATTTTACAGTTTGATAAGATTTAAATACCAGATGAATAGTTTATCAAGTGAGTTTTATTTGCTGATGAAAGACTGTTTTTTTGCAAAGAGGAACCCGGCTCTTTCATAGCACATGCCCAGCTTTTTCATACACATGTTGCTTTGAAAGAGACTAATTCCCTTTTTTATTCAAGTTGCCATATTAATAATTTCTGTCATGATACCTTATTTTATTTTTTTTTTGATAACCATGACTAATAAACTAATTATTTATAAAAATCAATTTTATTCAATAACCATCACCTGACGTTAACTTTTTTTTATATTTTTCAAAACTGACTCTTTCGCACACACTCTCCCATACATACACAACATGACCAATAACATATTCCAATAAT
>WOGO01002456.1:0-15794 GCA_015342085.1 Leptinotarsa defecta | reverse complement strand
GAATAAACACCTCAGGAATCTCCGCCTATGATTTTACGAGTTTTACGACCGTTTTATGACTTGGGCCCTCATTTTGTGCTATCGACAAATTATGAACGGACTATAGGTGATCATATTTTATATTTCCATACCATAATTTCATTATATTCGGAATGAATCTGTTCGTCGTACCTACCTTGTGAGTGAAAACGTCTAATATAGAGATGGAATAGCTTCTAAGTAAGACTAGGATCAATTAAAACGTTCTGGTTTATTATGACAATATTGACGTTACAAAATTTTCAATATGACATATAAACACTAATAATTATACCGAATGATCCAATATTATTTCAATAAAAACAATGTAACACGATTCACAACATTCTCTCACCTTGAGTTACAAATTTTCAGAAGAGTAATTCAACTCAAATTTCACATTGTTAACCTTGATGGGTGTTTTACTTTTCTACCACACCTCGTGACTACAACAGATTTATCATCAGGTCTGGATAGAGATTCGTCTTCTTTGGGTTCCCTGGTATCGTTGATTCTTTTCTGCTGAATCTTTCCTTTTTGTTCTTTAATTCTGAGTGTTTCTTTCAAATCCATTATATCTCCTCGACAAATAATTTCCAGAGGATGAATTCTTTGTAGCGTCTTTATAAAGTACTTGTGGCTGTTCTCAAGCGAGCAACGCGACCATCTCTTGCAGGTATTAATTCTTCTATGATACTAACGGCCAGTCTAGTCGTTTTATGTTGTCCATTCTAATTAAAACAACATCTTCCTCTCTGAAATCTTTGATATTTTTTCTGTTCTAAAAAACATTTTCAGGTTTCAGTATTCAATTCTAAATCTTCATCGTAGATCTTCTTTTAATTTCAATCTATATTTCAGATGTTTTCTCAGATCGTTTGCTTCAGTGCCATCTATATCTAGAACACCTACTTTATGTATTTCTTGCAGGAACATATCAGGTATCAAAGGAACTAAATATCTGCAATCTTCATTAGAATATGTTAGTGAACGAGAATTAAATATCGACTCACTGTCGCAAAGAATGGTGTGAAGTTCCTCGTGTAACAGAGATGTTTTCCCTAACACTTTACGTAGAAGATTTTTAATGATTCTTATCAATCTCTCCCACCGCCCTACAGCTGTTGGAGGATTGAGCTTCCATTGTATATGTTGTGCTAAACTATATGTTGAAATCTTCTTCCAGTCCAATCGGCTCAAAGCATTCTCAATAACCACAAAATTCGTTCCCTTATCACTATAAATAATGGAGTGCCTGCCTCGTCTCGAAATGAATCTTCCCAATGACTATAGAAAACAATCTGTGGAAAGCGATGACAACAATCCTAAGTGAATCGCCCTATAGACGCACAGGTGTATAGACAAATCCAAACTTTTTCTTTTGATTTAATGAATAGTGGACCGGCTAGATCAACTCTTGTTACTTCGAAATGGTATGCATTACGAACTCTTGGCACTGGCACAGAGGGTACTTCAATATACTTACTGTTGAATCTTCGGCATATTACACACTTGGACACAATGTATCTGACTGCTTTCCTCCCTTTAAGTACCCAAAAGCGTTCCCTCAGTATAGCAAGTAGGCCCTGTACCCCGACATGTGAATTCTTCAAATGTTGCTCACGAATGAGTTTCTGAACGACCGGATGTCCATAGGGTAAAACAGAAGGAAAACGGGAATCTCGAAAATTTTCTCGATCAGAAACTTTCGTCCTGAGTCGAATAATGCCTTTCTCGTCTTTAAATGGACATAACGTCTTGAGTTTAGGATCATTCACTCCTTCAAATGCTTCTTGCTTTGTCAATTTTGTAAGGTAATTTTCGAAAGAAACCAATTCTTGCAGCATCAGTGGACCTTCATTCTTTTAATTTTCATGCGAGCAATTGAAAATAAATGTTCGTCCTATCTAAAATAAAATTCTAATAACTTTTTCGTATCCAGAAAATCACTTATGACCCAATAATAATCCTGTTGAGAACATAATATTGAAGAAGTAACACATCTTCTTTTCTCTATAGCGACCATATCTTCTTCGACAATATAATTTTACCAATCGTCCGAAGATTTTTTAAGCCATGTACCCTCCCACCATCTCGATCCAATTAAATGTTTTGGAGAACATACTCTGGAAGGAAAATTGGCTTGATTACAGTCACCTGGAAGATGAAACCATGCTTCCTTCTTGGTAAATTTTCGTATTTCTTCAACCCGGTTCACATAAAAGATTTCCAATGATCTTCTCTTTGAATCCATGCCAAGACAGTAGTCGAATCAGTCCACCAAAAACTGGTACATCCGATGACATATTTTCAGTTACTGTCTTCGATAATCTTGCTCCAATCGTGGCTGCCAATAATTCTAGACGAGGTATGGTCATTGGTATGACAGGAGAAACTCGAGATTTTGCTTGAAGCAACTTTACATTAACTCCTTGACTAGATTCAGATCTTAAAAAAATTGCAGTTGCATAAGAATAATGACTTGCATCACAAAATACGTTGTAAACTCCAATGTATGTCATAACTTACAACATCTAGGAATTTAAAGATGCATAAGACAAGCAATATCTTTCACCCAAGTCAAAAAACTAGATTGAATTTCATCACTGATTTCCGTATCCCATTCAATCCTTCCAAGTTTTCTGCAATGGTAATTTGGGACATAATGATACTGGACCAAAAAATCCAATAGGATCGAATAATCTTTGAGCAAAAGATAAAATAACTGTCTTGGATATCAAATCTATGTTGATATCTTTGCACCAATCAGAATTCAACTCCAGAGTGTCCAAAGTTCTATTCCAGTTGAGACCCAAAACTGGGAACAACTCAGTTGCTAATTCAGTGTTATCAAGAACTGTGCTCCCAATCTCGTAGCTCAAATTTAGCATCATCGAAAAGAAGTGTGGACTCATCAATGAAGATTTTCATATCTTTTTCGCTATCTAAACTAGTCACGCAGTTATCGACATAAAAACTCACCAGCAATTTGAAAGTGGAAGATTTCAAGTATGGTATGTTTTCAAGTGGAGCAGGTAACCCAAAAAAAACACGAGCATGTCGAAATGATTTAAATTCCCTATTATCATCAAACCACAGAAAACGCAGAAAGCCTCTATCCGTAGAAGTTAAGCCAATCTGAAGAAAAGCCTTTCGAATGTAGGAAATCAATCCTATTTTTTTCAACCTGAATTTCGTTTAAATTGAGGATATCATTTCATTGAGATTGATTCCTTTTTCAACACACCGATTCAACGCAGAATGGCTTTTTTCTTTAGCTGAAGCATCAAATATCGGTCTAATCTTCGTAGTAGAGCTATTTTCCTTTATTACAGGGCGATGTGGTAAATAGTGACATGGATTTAGTAATTCTAATAATGGAATTTCTTCTATAATTTCTTCATCCAACCAATCTTGAAATACTGCAACTTTCGAGTGAGATTGTCAAGTCTCTTTCGTGCTAATCCGAAATTATCTGATAGAGGTGGATTCCTTCCACCCAAGGCAGATATACTTCATACCGCCCATCTTCTCTTCTGATGGTTGTTTCTAGAAAATATTTCATTATAGATTCTTGAATTTCATCGTTATATTTTTTCTGAATAGGATCAGAAATTCCAAGAATATCGAGATTCTGTGGCCGATTTGTGGAATCGGCAATAGCGGAATTTTTGTTTAACAATGATGTAACAGTAAATGTGACTTTTAGTGGTGGAGTTCATTTTTTCAATGACTGTCCAACCTAACAAGGTTTGCATGGCAACTAAGCCACTTTTCAATTCATGTTTTTTGCAGTTGAATAACTTTCCAGCAATATCAGCACCAATAAGAATATCAATGGGACCTTCTTTCAAATCTGTAATTTCGATTCCCAACGACTGAAGTTCATCCATCCAGAATCCTTGTCTAACGGAGGTAATATTATCACATCCTGAAAGCCTCAAAGTTACAAGCATATTCATCATTGAGATTGCTCACTCGAACTCGGTAACAGAATTGACGATTTTTGTATTTACACCACCAAACAAAACATGCAACATTTCTTCACGTCTAACAGCTTCATATAGCATCTCAGCTGAGTTATGTATGAATTTTGTGAACCTGTGTCGATAATAACTCGGCCACCCGTGATTTACTGGATCCTTTGAGTCTCTCATTTAATGTTTGTAAAAATACTTTGGAGTAGAAAATAGTTGACAAAATATTTTGAAAATTTATTTGTTTTGACTGTGGTACAAGTGCTTCAGTTTTCTAACACATAATATCAACATGTCTGCCATTGCAAATCGAGCATACAGAATTGACTCTGCATTTCCTAGCAATATGTCCAAATTTGAGACATAAATAGCAACAACCGCGATCAATCTATCTCTTTTTCGCTCTGATAGAGTACACTTCTCCACTTCCGAACAGTCTTCAGTTTTGTGTCTGTCATTACAAAATTTACATTTCTTCTGGTCTCTGTTGTTCAAAACCAGAGACGGCCAACGATACTCGCTCCTCATTTTGTACTTCTCTCTTAAGAAAAGTCATTAGGTTATCTAAACGATCTGTCAAAGTAGAATCAACATCATAGCCATTGCTTCCCTGGAAAACTCTGATAAGATCTTCAAGAAGACAGGATTCCATGAGTGGATACAATATGGCTGCACACGTATTCCAACGATCTCAATGATTCTAACTTATCATATAGGAAAGTGAGTTTCGTTTCATTCTTAATACCACTAATAACCACTTTTAGCAGTTTTCGTACATACACCTTCACTAAGAGATCTTCTCTTCCAAACCTGCCTTCAAGGCTTACTATTACCTTAGAATAGTTATCTCCGCTGGGTGGGTAACGTCACCAACTGACGAGCATGAGACTCTGGAATGGTTGCTTGAAGAAGATATTGAAAATTGTCTTCCTTCTCAAGGTCTATATCATCGTATATACGATGTTTGTGTCTGAAAGTTACTTGTTTTCATGTATAAAGTTATTTTTTTTAATCGAATATTTCATAAATATATACAAGTCAATATTATCATAATCCTAACTCTATTTTAGTATTGACAGTGGATGTCTTCATAACATCGGTTGGGTGGGAGCAGTCGATAATGAATAGTGGGTTTGGGCGAAAGCTGCCAAAATCCATTATTATTGGTTCATTTATAACCCTGTCGTTACTACGTTGGAAATTTTTATATGCATAGTAGGCTGATGAGACTAACTTCTAATTAAAATCCAAATTCTAACACTCAAATGGGAATACCTACTTCAGTCCAAAAATGGACGAATTTTATTAATGCTCGCATGTATGAATTTTGTCACATCCTTTGTGATACTCTTAGGTTGGTCGGTGTTTTGGAAGCCGATGATAATGTACCAAGGTTGGTTGTCGTCACGGCCCATATAACTGATGCTGTATCCCGCATTATCATTACTTTTATTGGTGCGATATAAGAGTTTCAGTTTCTGGCGGTCTTCCGGCAAAATATGTCTGATTATCCATTATATTTTACTGATTATCATTCTGCATCGACTTTCATGAATGAATTTTTGAGTTGGCGTGCTATAATAAAAATGAGCTCTTGCTTCACATTCAGTATTCTACCACTGAATGCATGGCTGACAGGATCCAATATATCTTATTTATTCATATCATTACACCATCCTATCGGTAGTAATGACTTTGGGTTCCTTTGTCCTAATCATACCATAGTTTTCATTGAGACGGTTATGCCATGTTTTCGAACAACAACGACTTGCTCGTCACCCATTTCATAGCAAATTTCATTGAATAGGAAGGCGAGAGTGTTATTATTAAAATGAACTCCAAGCAATACAACCCAAAGGTTTTCTGCTGAAATCACCAATCCCAGAAGTAAGAGCCAAT
The DNA here is from genome assembly GCA_015342085.1 of Leptinotarsa defecta. Taxonomy (NCBI): domain Eukaryota; kingdom Metazoa; phylum Arthropoda; class Insecta; order Coleoptera; family Chrysomelidae; genus Leptinotarsa; species Leptinotarsa defecta. Next base: position 9,900 of record WOGO01002456.1, on the reverse strand, counting down.
CGCATATTGGAAAGTGCCACCCGAGCACTGCCTGTGTCTCAAATTACCTACCACCGTTGGAATAGGACAACTCTGATGCAGGATGCCACAGCACGATTCAGAGAAATCAGAAGAGAGGCCTTGGAAGAGGATCATGGATCAATCTTTGAACAAGATTGAAAGAACGTGTTTCAAGATCCGCCAAGACATGGAAAGTTAACGAGGAAACAATGCCTAAATGAAGACCAAAAACTAGACAACTGCGAAGCCGCCAACGTCAGTAACATGAGAACCTCTCACTCACGAAAATTGAGGAATCCTTTTTACGGGAACTTATAAATTCTACTAATTTCAATCCAAACGTGAAGTGATCTTCATAGATTCCATCAATATTGGAATCTAAGTCTACCATCATCTTTGAGATGTAAAAACCAACATGTCCACGAGTAGCACAATCCATACTCTCTTCAGACTCTGCTAGATTTTCCAAACGTTTGTTTTTCATTTCGAGATTTCCATCGGAAGTTGATCTGAAATCAACTCCAGGTTTTCCTCGCAGCACAGTGGTTGAAGCTGCCCTACATCTGCGACCAAACTTATCGATGCTTCCTTTACTAATTTCTTATGATACACAAAGGACAGTTGTCGATGTTGTGAATCAATATATGAGAAATTATAATTGTTATAGCTTTATCGATTCCAATCTTAACGTTATTTTTCCACCATTGAAATTTATCAGATTTCCATTATCTATCAATATACAGAGAGTAATATTGTCGAGGTACTGATGACCGCCAGGATGCATTGGCATATAAATAATATCTTGTGGTTCGTTAGTGAGTTTGTATCTGGAATCTACCATCACCATTCGAATATGCTTCAGCCGTGTCATTACAATCCATACGAATAATTTTCACCTTATTGATATTCTTTTTTTTCAAGGACAAAACACAAGCACTACAGAAAAATACTCAAGGCGCTCTCAGAGCGTTGCCTGTGCGACACCTCGGCATTAAACCCCAAAAGTTCAGCAATGGTGTTTTCATGTTTGAGATGGATGTAAAATTTCGACCACATCTCACATTTCAGAGTTGCTGTTTGCATGTAGGAGAAATAATTCATCAGCTAAACTACCTAGCACTGATCATCCTGCAAAAATTGGTATAAGCGGTAGAATTTCTCCAATTTTTGGAATTTGAATTATTCACAGTGTGCGGATTTTTTCCACCTGCAGTCTTAGTATATTAGCGTGCTGCTTTCAGCGCGATTTCAGTAGCCCTTCTCGAATTTCTGGTAACAAATTTGCTACCCCCTACCTTGTGTAGAATATCGCGTACTTTTTTGACGATTCCAGAGCCAAACGCTTCCACCTTACTGGTATACGATTTTCATTTGATAGAACATCTCCTCGTCTGTTTATGGAGCTTGGGTAGCGTTAATTCGCACTCCAAACCATATCGACGTTTTCCCTTTATAATATTCGTTATCAGCAAAGCAGTCGCCTTTTTCCTGAAAGAAGCGTCTTCAACTTTGAATCAATGCCAAGCGAATTCCTGAACCTGCTAGTCAGCCCTGTGCCTAGACGCAATGTTGGGCTCGTTGCACATCAAATCCAACTGATTAACACCCGGGTCGGCAATTAGGTATGATATGAACAGGATGATATGAACTTCAATCATATTGTTCCTACCATATGTCACCTGATGTGACGTACAAGCGATTTCAAGACATGTGTTCGAGTTATCGAATGGATAAATTCGGATTTTTTGTGATTGATAAGGCTAGAGAAGTACAAGGAGAACGTTATTGAAAAGGATTTGATGCTTTCATACATCCTTGATGTTCTTCAAAAAGTGGGCGTGTGATAGATAGCGTGGGTGACACTTCAATGTTCACAGTACCACATCCATAACACTTTTGAGGGTAAACACCTTGAAGAAATTTTTCTGAATAGAAAGTTAATGGAAGCAACAGACGCAGTTCAGAAAACATTCAATTTTATCAGGAGTAACCATTCTGGTGATCGAGCCACACTCAAAAAACTCCAGGAACCGATAATTGCACCTCCGTAAGAAATATCGACCAACACTGGTACACCTGAAATAATACAAAAAAATATAGGAAAAACTGATTCACCATTCATCGCAAAAGCTAAAGTTGAAAGTACACCCTTAACTCAGAAGCATCCAAGATTGCCCGTGGAGGTGATGACGTGCAAAAGCACATACATAAGTTACTATCAGGAAATTTCTCATTTGATACCGTTTTTGCGATTTGCATCAACCATGAAACGGGAATACTACAAATGGGTGAGGCTGACGTAGAGTTTTTTTATGAGAAAACCGTATTCATGAAAGGCGGTAGAAGTGTCGCTACTGATTAGGGTACACCAAAACTATATGAATTGATAATCATGAAAGTGCCACCAGGAAATGTTTATGGAGATATACTTAGAACAATAAAGGTGGCCTATAATTATAATGAGAAGATATATAGCCTTCAGATATATGATGGAATTGGCCGATACTTGATGAAAACCCATAACTAACATATTCAAAAACACTTTATTGTAAGATATTCACTAAGCAGTTTCATAAAAACGCCTGGTGGCGTGTTCCGCCATACAATGACTTCTTCAGGCGTGTCTTTACAAAACAGTATTGGACCCAATACTGTACGTTGAGACACATCAACAGATAGGATTAAGGGTTTACTTTGGGTTTTACCGATTTTAACTTATTGGGCTCTACCACTGAGATAGTTTTGAAAAACTTGTCAAAGTTGTAGTGATAGTCCTCTAATATCATATCTATCAAGTTGTTCTAACAAAGCATCATGAGACACTCAGATGATTTGTCAAGAGAAGTTATGATTTATTTTGTAAGATTTTCACTATTAGAATTCTGCATAAAGCCACATTAACGTTCTTTTATAATATGATGCTCCCTGAAAAACGTTGACAGTCTACATTTGAAGGACTGTTTTAGCTAAATAAGATATAACAGCGCATAAATTTAGAATATTGATAGGGGGGTCTATAATGTAGGGGTGGATATTTTTTATCGTTTCTGTAGGTCTGTTAGGAACTGGGGAGCACTTATTCTTAAGCTTAGATTTAGGTATGATTATTTGATTTTTAGTTACAGTTTCAAAAAATATAGATGCGATTACGTGGTTGTCAACAAGGAAATTATCAGGTTTGAGTAGAACAGATTTGAGTACTCAATTGTGTGCCAATTTAAGTGAAAAAGTTATTGAATAAAATTTGGGAATCTTCCAAAGAAAGGAAGGAAGATTCCCACATTTCTTTGTATCAAGATTGAGTAGAGGAAAGCCAAAAACGTTTTTCCCAAAAATTAAACACTCATAAAAATATAACCCTTTCAATTTATTGAATAAATTTGCCTTTTTTCATTTTCTATCATATTTTCTCCATGTTCACTTTGAATGATCTCATTTTCTAAAGATTCTTTGTTTGTTTTATTAGACATAAACTGATCTTAACGAAGACTGAAAAAAAATTGAGCACTTTCGAATTACAGTGGGCCTTCTAACAGCGGACACTACACAGCATATTGCAGACATCCCTACACTGGCACGTGGCACGAATACAGTGACTCAAACGTGTCACCAATTTCTCCATACTCGCCTGTGAGTGGAGAGGCATCTTTCCTCTTTTATGAAAAGGAGGAAACCTTGCACCTTTGAGATACCTGAGAGGCTTTTTCTTTCAGTGTTTTGAAATATTATTTTTGACTTGTTTAGATTTTTTGAAAGTGTTATTATGTATTGTTTTTATTAAATTTTATAGTTACATTCACCAAAAAAATTCATTTATAACTTTCCATGTTTTTGATATTACGTTTTTTATTTTGGTATTCTTTGTAAGTTTTTTTTAAATTATGCCGATGAATTTGGTTTCAATCTTTTTTTTTCGATTGTCTCTAGTTTTGTGTCCTCAATACACATTTATTAGTTGTGTTTGTGATATATTTTTCTAATTTGTTAATGAAATTATTGTAGGAATTTTGAATACTACATATTTGATGAGAAGACATTATGCCATTTTTCAAATTGTAATAGTGCTCTGAATTTTGTGTAATTTATTTTCTCATAGCTTTTTGCAAGTGTGTCATAAGATTTCAGGAAAGTTCTGGATGGTGGTAGATTTACTTTGAGGAATCACTGAGTAGTGATCAGTTATGTCACTTTCAATAATGTTAGCATTGATAGTGGCATCATTATATAAATGATTAATTAAAAATGTGATCCAAATACGAGACTGAATCATTGACTACAATTGTGGGTTCAGTAATATAAGGAATGAAACAATTTTCATTAAGAATATTTCATTTATTGTTTAAAAGCCGGCGTATCTAGTAAATTTATGTTTATATCCCCAATGAAAATTTCTAAAACTTCCTTATTATTGTTGAAGAAATATGTTTCTAGAATTTCTATAGAGGTTTACGTGTTAGTAAAAGGGGGCCTGTAAAAAGCCGTTATGCCCATATATGTTTCAAACCATTAATTTTTTCGAGAATTTCTTCATTTCATTATATGTATATTAATTAAAGATGCAAATGGGAATTATTTTAGAGTCTACAGGGTGTGGCTCATATCAAGGTTGTGTTTTTTCAAATGGAACACCCTGTATTTCGTTACACTTTTGAATAGTCCAGGAAAAAGAATATGATTTCATGTAAGGTACCTACTGTGTGCTAAAATGCTAGGTACAACTGGAAACTAAATAACATCGAAATGTATAGAAATCTTCCCTTCGAATTCTGACCAAGCAAGAGGTTTTGGGCTATTGATTTCAAAAAAACCCGTTTCCCAATATTATACAGAATGTTTGAAAATCTTTGTCACTTTTTTATTGTTATTACATTGCAAAGAAGTTCGATTCAAATGGTTATTACCTCAATTGTACATGTACTAGATAAGATCTTCTCCAAAAGAGGATCTGGATAAGAGTTATTGATAAATAATTCAAGTTTTTTTTTAATGAAATCAATGACCGCAAATCTGGATAATGCGATTTTTCTTTTGTTTGACCAAGTTGATTTCCGTCGATTGCTTGTGATATGGCTAATATAGGAACCTACCAGAACTGACAGGTTCACGATACCAATCAATGAGAGAATATTCCCCGGTGTTTTGATGAACTTAGTGTCAAGGAAAGAAACCCCTTGTTAATTTCTTACCGTTTCGATGTTAAACTGTTAAAAATATCCACAATCAGAGATATTCCGTCTTTAAGAAGGAAAATGATAATATCATCTACATATTTGTTTTATGAAAAAGAGGTTAAAGGAAAGTACCTGTGAGACTATATCTGGCAGGTCATCCATGACATATTGAGCCAAAATTGGGCTAATCTTTGCTTCCATTGGAGTACCAAAAGTTTGATTATATATTTTTTTACTAAAAGAGAAATATGTATTAAAAAAATAAAAGTGATAAGATGGAAGAATTCGTCTTTGTGAATATTTCAAAATTGACTAATGCATCTCCATTTTTTTTCTTGTCAGTAGATCTGAGACAGGCATCTAAATAGACGTTACTGAAAAGAGATATAACATCCAAGCTAGCAATTACACAACGTTTTCAGGAAGTTTAGTATTATTGAATTTAGAGAAAACCTCAAATGAATATTTGAGAAAATATTGATTTTCAAATTCATGAGTTTCAGTTAAATGTCTGTGAGAAATGAGGCAAGTTTTTCAGTTGGAGAACCAATTGAGACAATAAATAGGGCTCACAGACAGAATTTGTTTATGTATATCGGGAAAAGCGTAAAATTTTGACAGTGTGCCAGTATAATTGGTGATACGTTTTTTTATTACTTCCTCACCAACAGTGAGTTTTAATCTTTTTGTAAATTTAAAAAAAAATTTACTCTTATCATATAACTTTTTGTAGCTTTTCCTTGAAGATGATAAATTTTATCGAAATATCGGAATAACTTGTGTACACTTTCATTCTGCTGAACAGCCAAATTTTGTCTCAATGTGGAGTTTCGATGTGGTTATAAATTTATCACATTGAACTATCTAATCATTTGATTGCCCTTCCAAAAATTTTATGAACTGGTTCAGGTTATTATCCAAATCTACTCTATGATTAGGTACTGTTTCAAGGGCAACGATAAGGAATTTGAAATTTATCACAGGGCTGGTTTGGTAGATCTCAACATCCTTTTGCCCCCATGGAAATGTTGTTTTTGTGTTATTGCAGATGAATCTCTTATTATCCTTGTATGATAACGCAACTTCACTACACATGAGAGTATACTTCAAAAAGCGCTCATCTTAGGCAATATGGCACCACCCAATTTGACCCCATCAGGCGACATCTACTTCCAAGACATAACCCTTAGGACTATCATCTGAAACGCTCATGATATTCAGTTAAAGAATTTCTTATTCGGATTACCATAAAAACCTACCAGTCGCTAATGGTGACCATAGAATTTGGTAGCGTCCAAATAAATGATGAATGATGTTCCTTCATTTTCATCGTAATCTGGCAGAAAACGATTATTGCCAATACGTTTTTTTTCACAACATAACTAATACCTTCACGTATAACCTTTTGTGAAAGAGTTATCACGTCGATATCCGTGAACAATTTCAGTTCTGCATCGGTATAGTTGAGCACGGCATTTCAAGACCGACCGGTCTTGGAATGCCATCCAGGCCACTATTTAACCGGGAGAGGTTAAATAGTCGCCTGGATCTAATGTATATTCATCCAGACACATACTACGGAAATTTTCGAATATATAAAATAAAATCAATACATCCGATTTCCAATACAAATCCGAACAGTATTCTGATGTTTCTCAATTGAACAAGGACCATACACGTTTTGCTCTATCATAATCATCATCAGATATATGTTTCTCATTCAATTGATCATAAAAATCGGATTTTGATGGTAGCTCAGTAAAATGGACACCAATATGTCTTGGCACAATCATGTCGCTGAAATTGCAAAGGCTGCTTCTCAAAAGCTTAGAACACTGTTTCGAACCAGAAAACTGTACACACCTCAGCAACGTTAGATGCTTTATGAAGTTTATTAAGTATTGTTCTCATGTATGGAACTCTGCCCCCAAACATACCCTAAAGTTGCTGGATTCCATCCAGAAAAGAGCCATTCGCCTTAGTGGAGACGCGAACATCACGTTCAACCTTGATAGCCTGGAACATCGAAGAAAGGTTGGAAATTTGTCTCTCTTCTATAGATACTTTCACAAGAAGTGTTCAAGTGACTTGGCACATTTGATTTCACCAAGAGTGGTACATATCAGAAATACGCGATGGACTATGGCTACTCAACGTTTTGAGGTTCAACTCAGTACACCTCGAACATCACTGTTTAAGAACTCTTTCACTTGGAGAACTGCGTCCATATGGAATAAACTTCCTGAGAACGTTTTCCAAATGGATTTAATCTCCAGCGATTCAAATCCAATGTGAGTCGCTACTTTTGCACAGACACCCCTCTTAGAGCGCCTTAAGGATTCTCGTGTAGAACTTGTGTTTTATCCTTAAAAAAATCTCATTTGGCCGAATCCTCAAAAAAACTGTAAGGGAAAACTTCTTCCTGACTCATCATGTATTTCATAACATTGCTCTCTGTGAATCTTAGCTTAAGGGATTGTTTTTTCAATTCCACCAAAGTTATTTTTTGCGGTACCCATCAATGCATGCTCGATGAAAGAAATATAATTTTCCTTTGTTTGGGCGATTACATCCACCTTGTTTTTATTATTGCGTAACGCTTTTATGAACAAGTGGCTTTCATAGCCCCTCAAATTATGGAAAATTATTGGAACGAAATTCAGTATCTTATAATTCAAATTTAATCGAAAATGTGCGGCTCCTTATGTTTTCCTCCTCTCAAGTAATAATGATCTCTCATGCTGACATCACCCAATTTGAAAGGTTTTCCATGTAATATGGGGTTCTTTGATACTAAACAATATTGTAAGACACGAGTGTTGCCTTATGCATAGGATAATATTAAAATAAATAGTTTTTCGATGTTACATAATTTGTTTATTTAGTAAAGCAAAGTATTACAAGTTGGTGGCGAGGTATTGGTAAACTTGGAAAGGCTCAATAGCATTGTTTGAATTCAAGGCGAATCCAAAAAAGACTCAGTTATGAAATGCCAGAAGGATATAGAACTGTTTCAAGATGTTTGATTATCTCTCTGTCTTTCTTTCTTTGTATTAATTGGGTGAAGATTGGTTTGCTTTTGAAAAAATAATGAAACAATATTTTGTCACTCATTACATTGAAGAAAAAAAAAGTGGCAGAACTTTTGACTTTAGTAGGTGAACAAGCTCGCTGAATTTTGAGAGATCTTTGAGATGTGATTGAAGCTTGTCTTTTTAGCTTTCAAAGCTGCAAACTCAGAAATAACTTAATCAAAATTTATATTTTGCATTGCTTCGTGTTTAATGCCAAATATATCAAGATTGCTAAGCCCCAATTAGGTCTTTGTTGCACGCGAATAGTTTTTTTATTAATTTTAGTTTACTGAAACTTCTCTCACATGAAGATACGGATACGCAAACCGCCATAAACAATTTTAATGTAATCATAAAATTTGGAAGAAATTCTGTAAAATCTAAAGATACCCAATCAGAAACTATAATATTAGCGGCTTTTAAGTGTATTCGCAGTCTTGGTATCTCCAAAAGTAATTATGTTCAGTAAAATGTTCAGTAAACTGGAAACTTGCTAATTTCAGTTCTTCAGTATTCGCCGAAAGCAAAGTAGTTGTTTGTACGATCTCGAACGATGAAGCCACATCTTGAAGAGACTTTGATCTTGTCTGGAGTTCAACTCTGAATTGGTTAAGACATTCCAGCATATCTTTTTAAAGTTTTTCTTTCAGTACTAGTCCTGTATTTTACAACGAAATCTCTTTCTGTTGGAATATCATAGCCTTCTGATTTTTTGTAGCAATGTCTATTGCCTTTTCCACAATGTGACCCCATTTTTATTCGATATAGAGACAAAGTACCTCTATTTTTGTAGCAGTTTCGTCAACAGTCGAGCCTTTAATTTGCAATGCAATCTGTGCAGCATTTATTTTCCGAAGAGCGTCATACCAGAAGAATAGATAGCATTAAAAACTGTAATGGCACACAACAGGCATGAAGTTTTGTGCAGCACCTCTTGTGTCTTTATTTTCTCGTCCATCGAATAATTTCTCAACTGCGTCTACAGATCCTTCAAAATTATCTGCTAGTGTTTTTACTGCACGGTAATGAACAGTCCAACGCGTTGTTGAGAGTATTTTAACAGATAATTTGCTGTGTTTCATGAGCACTTGCCAACGGCTAGTGGAGGCGAAACAGATTGAAAAAATCGTCTCTACCAGAAGATGACGTGCGTCGTCTTTTATTTTGGTTCCGTGTCTATATACAGTGGCAAATGGTCCTTCTCTGTTTTGAAAATAATAACTTTTTTTTATTATCTCAATGCGAACATTGTAAGGAATAGGATTACTCCATTCTGACACATCCCTAAATGAATATTATTGGATTGTTTTCCCAACACCAAACCGTTATTTTAACACCTCGACCCGAGGAAGATTAAGTTTGATCTCCCTCTTGAAGATGATCACTTGGTGATGGAAACAACGTGTCGAGGTGTTAAATAACGGTTTGGTGTTGGGAAAAAACTCCAGTGATATTCATTACTACATCGAAGGTTCCAAACAGTGCATCACAAGTACATCCTTAAAGTATGAAAATGGTTCATTCACGTCAGTAGTATCTTTTCCATAGATAGCACTGTCACTATTATTTTCACCATTTCCTTTCGTTCGTGTTAATTAATTCTGTCCTGTCAATGTTGCTTCCTGAAGATGAACTGATATTATCTAAATCATCTT
>WOGO01002455.1:0-22143 GCA_015342085.1 Leptinotarsa defecta | reverse complement strand
CTTGAAAGGCAATAATTTGGCACTACTTCAAAATTATGTTATTCTAAGTTTAGCAAATTTATATCCTGATCTAGGAAACCCATAATTTCCAGTGAATACGATACGGTTTCAGCAGGATGGAGCACCACCACATTATCAAGTTGATGTCAGGCAATACCTTGATACAACATTTCCCAATCAGTGGATTGGGAGGCGAGGATCGATTGAATGGCCAGCGCGATTACCTGATCTTTCATCATTAGATTTATTTATATGGAGATATGTGATATGTGATATGTGAAGAGCAATGTATACAAAACTAAATCTTCAGATTTGAATGACTTGAAAGAACGAATAACGTTTGCGATTAAGTCGCTCACACTTGATATGTTCAATAATGTTAAAAGATAGTTTTATTTGAGATAAGAGTGTTGCCAAGACGCGGTGAATATTCTGAACATCCACTTCGTTAACATCCATAGTTCTTTTTCGTACTTTTTACTTCTCCATCGTTATACAAAAAAATTTGGGAATGTTCCAAAAAAAGGAAGGAAGTAATTAATTTGAAAAAATATTTACAAAAATGTGTTGATCATGCAAAGAAGTAAATTTCAGACACAAACTGGAAAATTCCTCTCGAATCAGCTACTTTCATATTATATATACTCAGTTTGTATTTCAAACATTCGTTATGGAATTGAATCAGCTATCATTCACAATGCAATAAATGAACTGTTAACCTCCCTGGTGGACATCCGATGTTTCGGTAAAAGACACTTGACTTATTGTCTCTTCAGTGCCAAATCTTGATAACATCATGAGATGGAGCATTGAATTCATTCTTAAAATTACGAATTTATATCACGAAACATTTCAATCTACTCAAGTTATCAAAGGCAATTCGTAATAACATTCATTCGCTTATTTGATTAAATCCCAGCCATAGGAATCTTGTTTGAATTGAAAGGGGTATATTCATATGAGAGATTAATTTTTATAACAAATTGAGTGTTTTTTCTTATCATGTTATTCAGATTTGGCACTAAAGAGCTGATAAGGCAAGTGTATTATGGTGAAACATTGTATGTATATCAGTGAGGATGACACTGTTCCACGTAAGTGAAATTTTACCTCTTTCATTTACTATATTGTGTAGCAATCCTGTGAATGATATCTGATTCAATTCTATAACGAATGTTTAGAATACAAACTGAATAAAAAAAGTGTTTCTGTATAAATCAGTGTTTATATAAAAACATTTGTTTCGAAATTATTTTTCTTACGTGTAATTCAATGTTTATAGGAAAGTAGCTGTTTGGAGAGGAATTTTTCTTCGAGTTTTTGCCTGAAAGTTACTTCTTTACATGACCTACACATCATTATATGTTAACTATTCAAAATTGATTGCATCACTTTTTTCTTTGAAAGATTCCCACTTTTTTTCATATAACGACGGAGAAGTAGAAAGCCAAACCTTTCCAAAACCCTTCCTTCCCAAAATTTTTAATATATCTTTTAAATTTTGAATTTGTGAATCTTATTAGATCAATGTCCAAATTTTTAAGATTCTGAATGTCTAAAATGAAAGTATGTCTATTTTCAGAAGTGAATGAATGATATCTAATTCAATTTTCGATGCTGAAGGTATTTTTAAACGGGGCGTGTTGACCATAGTTTGTAGACTGAAATTCAATATAAACTAAATAATTCGATTTTTAGCGACTTATGGGCACATTCAACTGTAGAAGTTCGAGAAGTTCTGTGCAAAAAATAAAACCATAATTCCACAAGTGTACTCCGTCCAAAAATCTAGGCAGCAACCCAACGTTTTGAACTGATCCAGAGACCAAACGTTTAGAATTTAATTCTGGGTCCACTGATACCTCTTTCCCGTTCTGACCCATATATTATGTAAATAATTACTGACCATATCGCTGTGCCCACTCGAAAGGAGCACATTTCAGCTGACAGATAACGTAACTTAAGACGCAAGGAACATAGCCATTACAAGAAAAAATCCTTACCTGAACTTCACCCCGATAAATTCGTTACTCCACGTACGCTAAATTTGATTCCAATAGACACAGTCCACCTAGGATAACGTATTTTATTTCGTTGACAATGCGAAGGTACAGTTTCTTCCTAGGGAGGGGTTAAAAATTAGATAACCCCTTCGCTACTTAAGATTTATAAGCAAATAGGGTATAGGCGGCCTCTCAAAAGTGGAGTGTAAAATATGGGTATTGTTGTCGGATTGCAATTTCGATATATATCTTATCGCCCCTATAATGTTCGTTCTGATGACATTACGGGATATGGGTGCAATTGAGTAGAAATTATGTTTCGGATTAGGAAAATTATTCGTAAATTCGGCGACAATAGAACGTTTTCACTTACACTGGATACACGCAATGCTCTCACGCATGTTTATATTGCGAATTTATAACTGATTTTTGTTGGATTTCTATTCATTCCGAATAAGTTAGATTGTGTTGACAATGTTGAAAAAATACTTATGAATATTATAATTGCTTGTTTGGCGAAATACCATAGAACAATTTTAACATGATTTTCTCAAAAAAGATATGTTTCAACGATCCCTGTTCACAACAAAACGTAGAAGAACTAAACTGATTATTTTTAACCTAACCTTACCAGACCGTTTAACTGTAGTTTGATAAAACTCATATTGACCTCACATAAATACATTGGCTCTTCTACGCTCTTGTAGTAATGAATATTACTGGAGTTTATTCCCAACACCAAATCGTTATTTTTAACACCTCGACACGAGTTTCGATCACCAAGTGATCATCTTCAAGAGGGAGATTAAACTGGTTTAATCTTCCTCTTGATAATATTTATAAGCTTACATTGACGTTAAAACCAAAAAAATATTTTTATCGCCTAATAACTTACATAATTATGATAAAACTTATTTCTACTCTTAACATGGTACTCATAGATTTCAAGTTTTGCAATTAATGATAGAATCTCAGTCACCTGCAATTGTTTTGTCAAATACATGCACTTTTCTCTTTCCTCCAACAGCTGGTTCTCGACATCTGAGAACTTCTTGTCGTTCTGCATATTTCTAATTGTTTTCTTCAATTCCTCAACCTCCATCCTATAGCTTTCCATATGTTTAACTTTCAGCTGCAAAGTGGTGTTATGATTTTCAACATCTTCAACAGTTTTCTGATAATCGTCAAGTTTTTCCTGTAACTGTGCAATTTCTTGTTTATATTCATCAATTTTTTCAATATGATTTTCCAGATCTGTGACTTGCTCACTGAACTGCTTTATGATGTTCTCTGCTTCTTCTAGTTTATTCTTCCAGCTTTCAAAGTCTTTTTCGGATTGATCTATTTTTTTAGTTAATAATGATTCCTTCATTTTCATTTGTGACATCTTATTTTCCAAATTTTTTTTCTGACGAATTTCTTCAGAAAGCTGTTTTTCTAATTCTGAAATGGTGTCTTGTGTCTCAGTAGTAACTTTTTCTAATCTAGATTCGAGACCTATAACACTGTGTCTGCTTAGAAATTGTGCTTTTTCCAACGATTCCTTATGTTTTCCTTCCATCTTCAGAGCATGTTGTACTTGTTCAGTGAGCATGTTGTTGGTTGCTGTAAGCTGGATAATTTTTTCTTTTTGTTGACTGATTTCTAACGTAAGAGTTTCTAATTTATTTTTTTCTGCTGCTTCCCATTTGAGCTTTGCAGATTTTATCAAATCTATGGCTTTTTTTTCTAACTCCGATCTATCTTTACGTTCCAACTCCAAAGTTCTTTTCAATGCCTGAAATTGAAATATCAATCAATTTTTTTTACTCACATATTGAATCTAAAAGAAGTCAAATTCATCAAAACAAATCATTTTAAGTCCATTTGAAATTATCCAACATTATAATGACCTGGGAGATTACGTGCATTTGAATAATTTATTTTATACTAATAGAAAATCATATGAATGATAGTTTCCCCTAATACTTGAGCACTCTACACTTCAGCTACTGTAGTCGCGGTGGAGCTGACGGGGATAATAGGTGAACGTTGTTGAAAATAATATGCTTTCAGCATTTTTATACCACGCCAAAATTCATATGATTTTTCACGTCATTTTTTACCAAACAATAATGACAAGCTGCGTACGTCAGTCACGTATACGAATAAAAAACAATTTCAAGTATCATTAATTCATCCCGTGGGTTGGGCTACCTATTGGGCGTGTCCCCAGGTAGCGGATAGGGGAACGGCCAGGGGACTGGAGGCCCAGTCCGGGAAGCCAATGTGACCTTATAGACGGGATCGCCGGACTCCTGGTCAGTGGCAGAAATAAGTAGGGTGCGGGAAACTAAAAATTCCCCAAAAGCCTTTGCAAAATATGCCACCGTGGACCAGCCTACCCAAGCTAAGGTGTAAGGAATCGTGCCGACAGCTGAATGGCCGCAGGGTGATATGCGGTTATGAACGATCCCCTTGGGGAACTGGGCGGAACCTCATTGTAATCAGCCTACCTCTGGTAATGCAGGACTCTGCCAGAGGAGACCAACTATTTCCTTGCTACTCGTGGGAACACACATCAATGAAACAAACACAAAAACAGAAACAACAAAAACCAATCCCGAGGCTGGACAGAAGTGCTCATCTTAATCTAAGGCGGTGGCTGGGGATGAACAGAAATGTTTACCCCCATCTACCGTTTCGAATGAGGCTGGACATAGCAGATCACCTCGTGATATAATACACAGGCCAAGGCGTAAGCGCTTTTGAGGTGCCGAGGCCAAAAGGAGAAATAGAGCGAAAGAGGCAGAAGTGGCAGCAACTATAAGTGCACGGCAGCGGGCGCCAAGAGCTCCGTCTTGCATAAAGGCATGGAACCGGTTGGCCCTGCAGCAAAGCTTCCTTACTTGTGCACTTCTATGGAGGGAACCCCAAGAAGGTTGAAGAAGCCGCGCAACAACAGTAATGTCGCTGCACCTTCCAAAACCTTCGCGGAGGCCACCGTGAGATACCTCAAGGTTGCCAGAGAGAGTGTGTGGTCGGCGAGTCTTGGCCTACACCTGCCAATATAAAGGAGATGTCTCCTAGGGAACTCCTCGGGAGGATGTACAATGGGTCTTATGTTGCCTAAGTGCTGTGGGTCTACACTCACCCTCCCTACTCTACAGATAAAGAGATACAGAACTACCTCAGTGCACGTGGTGGAGGCTGAAATAATTTTTTTGAATTATTCTTCGAGTGTTAGACTGTAAGGATCTCAATTTTCATTATTCACTCGGAATATGCATTTTGAGGAAATAATTTGAGTTATTGATATCCATTTCACAAAAATTCTTCGAAAACGGTAAGAGTAGAGGGGGGCTGTTGAGGGTTGAATTGATTTTTTTCCATATGGATCGTCTCAATTTCGATCAGTCACTCAGAATATGCATTTTCAGAAAATAATTTCAATATGTAATACCCATTTCACAAAAATTCTCCGAAAATGACATGAGTCAAGGAGATTGTTGCGGGGTGAATAAAATTAATAATTTCCATTGTTCACTCAGGCTAGGCACTTTCTGATTTTTATCATTTTTGGGAAATTCCTGTTCATTTTGTGACTAGCAAAGCAGAAATTAGAGACTGAAGTTAAAGCTGGGCCTCCTAGCATATAAGGAAGGCTCAATTCATTTGAAACCAGCCAACTTCACTAAGCACCTAGCTACTATATGTATATATAACATAGTGTACTTGAGTACGAGAAAATTGAGACTTTGTTGCAAGAAAACTTATGAGAAATTAATTTTAATAATTAGAATGTCATGTTTTATTCCTACCAGTTGCGTATGTGGGATACCTACTTCAGACTGAATCACTTCAAACAGAAATACCTATTTGCCACTGCTTTTCCCTAATTTGAAAACGATTCTTGAAATCTCCTTTTCTTTTTAAACAAATCTGATCCATTATACGAATTCTGGGTTGCAGATATGCATTTTACATCTATGGACTTATTGATGATAACACACTGGAAGCAGGCGGGGCCTGCGTCTACATTGTTATTTTTTTGTCTTGGTGTCATCGGCATCGACTACATTGGTCATTAGCATCGTGTCCTGGGTAGGCAATGTTAATTACTCCCCGAGCCACCTAGGGAGCATCATGGCTATTCGCAGTCCGTCAGCCATGTAACGTTGCACATTGTTATTAAATAATTACCTATCATGCTATTGAGCTCCCACTCCCGTGAAAGCAGAAACGCCCAGGAAATGATGATGAATTTTGAAGCTTTCTTCACATCGAAGATCCTCTGTTTATTCATATTTTGGTATAAAAATGTCTTAGGCGAGAATGTTCCACGATCAGACATGTTCCACAATCAGACAAAGCATGTAATTTTGAAATTCCGGCCGCGAGTTCGATGTTTTTCGTTCAGATAGTAGGGTTACACATGCAGTTTTGGTAAAGGAAGTTGAAACGCTATTCTTTTGGATTTGAGCATTTTTCAACAAAAAACACGTTTTCCTAGGTGAGTTTTTCCTATCCTTGATTTCATAATATAAGCCTTAATTTTTCTTTTGAAACTGGTAGTAGAATTGTGTTCCACAATAAGACGCTGTCAGATTGTGGAACATAATTCGTGTCGTTAAAAAAGTGAATGTGAATATGTGAAAAGGCAAGAACATGCCATGTCTGGATGTGGAACATGTATGTTCCACAATCAGACAACTGTCCTTTCATTTTTAAACAAACATTTTTTGAATCATTTTTTGGTTTATGATGTATATTCTACCATAGAAACTTATGCACAGCGTTAGTTTGTATTAGTGACAATCACATTTTCGTTTGTTTGATAAATAAGGTCAAAATTTAGCAAAACCTATTTTGTGTCTGATTGTGGAAAACTCTCCCCTACTTGTTATGCTCTCTGGAAGTGAAATAAAAACACCCCTCCAAAAATATTACAGTAATATTACTGCCTCTGGGTGAAGAGTATGTCAAGAGACAGACTCTTCACCAGAAATGAACTATTCTTAGTATTAACATGTTATAAAAAACACCCTGTAGATCGTGTTGCGACTGAGAGCCTGTATTTCTTAAGATTTTCAAAAAATCACTAATGTGTACAATCCTTGTTGTAAATGAGAATAGCACTGTTTTGCTTGGATTCACCAAATGAACCCATAGTGACCCCTGATAGTGACGAATCGGTGTTTGCTTAATTTAGAACCCTGAAGCAATGTATATGCTCTTTTTATTTAAAGTTTTCAACATCTAGTAACTACATCAGATGCGAAACAACTCGTAGATACAAATCTATGATACAACCTCTATGATCAACCTCAATAGCTTCCCTAGGGAGCAAATAGTATACTTGTACTAGTACTACTACTACATCGTATTGACTATATCCATGTGATTAGTATTGGATGTATGTGAGGTGTGATCAAAAGCTTCATTTATGTCTATATGCATTTCCATTGCATAGCATTGATCTTGGATTACCTTAGTAAGATGTGATCATAATAACAGAATACTTAAATCTGCTTTATCTAAGATGAAGAGGTCTAAGATTGGTGGTCTGCTACATAGCCAAGCTTCAATATGTAACTACTACCTTAGGGGTGAAGTTTCACGTAATTACCTTTAACATGGAAACTGGTACATAGCGAGAATGAAGTCAAAAAAGTTAAATTTCATAATGAAGAAAAGATAAAAAGTGGTAAAAAACATATAAATTTTCATTTCTCTCTTCTTCATTATGATTTCCTACCACGTAGTAACGGCTACATCCATCAATTTATTAAATTCCATAGTATTTGAAACAAAATCCTTCAGTATAGAACTATTAATATTTTTCTGACAAATATTGAATTACTTATAATATCCTATATTGATGCATCATAGATTTGTCCCAATTACTGCAATTTTTCTAATGAATAATCACACAAAATATAAAAATTCATTTATTGTTCTTATCAGTAAAATACATTTTCAAATATTAGAGGAATTTGATTGTGTAAAGCTGTTTTTACAAGAGTTGAATTAAATGCTACTTCTAAGTTAGTATCCAGAAGATGTGACAGCAAATCACATTGTCGTCATATAAACAACAGTATACAACTAAATACGGGACGTTAATAGCATATTCGAAAAATAGGTGTTAACTGAAATCTGGCAAAAATTGGTCAAAAGGGGATAAGCTCACTGAGAGATCAGTACTCAGGGGAGAAAAATCTAAAGTATTCAAAGAGTCACTGGAAAAATCAATACCAAAATCTGCCGAAGTGAGAGAATGGTCAGATATATCACTTTGTAACGCCATCGATTCTCCGTCAGATTCCAACAAGAAAGTTCCTAGCTCCGACCAGTCAGAAAATAAGTCCTCCGGTGAATTGGGATCTGTCAAAGCGGCCGATAGTGTCGATATATATTTCATCGCCAATCTGAGGGTCGTTATTTTCGTCAGTTTTTCATTCTGTTCCTGAGATGCTGAAATTTGGGGGACTACCTTTCGTAAGGTTTCAAATGCCTGGTTGATTTCTCGCATCCTGCCCCTCTCCCGAGCATTGGCGGTTTTCCTTCGGTATTTACTCAAGGGTGCTGCTTTCTGTTTCTGCTTTTTATTTCGACATTTATTTCTAATTATGGCTTCTTCCGTATCTTCTTTTATGATATTTCTTCTCAAAGCTCTCGGCCTGAGGGAATATTTATCGCTGAATGATTGGTCAGAACCAGAGTTATTGTTAGAGTCGGGATAGCTCGGTTGGCCATCCAATGATAGTCCCAGTCTTTCCGAGAGTTCTTTGTCGTACTGAATCATACTTTTTGGATACTTCGAATTAGTCAGTCTGAAACAAATAGAATATGTGAGTACGTAAATATTCAAGGTCACAGGCAACTATAGTAGAGCTTTTTTTCAGATTTGTTGAGTGTGGTCTGAAGGTTTTTTACTCTTGATGTTTCGTCTAAAACTGCGGTAAATATTATCAAAGGCGGTGAGTTTGAACAAGTAGAACACTGCTTCACTTCCTTTGACAATTTCTACTCTGCACTGTAAACGTCTGTATTTTTGAAAAAAAACTGGTTTTGCAAATGGAACGAATATTATTGATATTGATGATAATGACAAATATTTGCGAACATACACATGTCGAATACCAAACGATTAAGACATATCAATTAATTAATAGGTCAGTTTTGTGCGATAATGCCTGGAAAAGCAATATTATCTCCACAAACAAATCAATCGTTAGAAAAAATTGGTACCAATACACTACTATTATCTACTATTATACAAATTGAAAATAAGGTGAACAATCATGACTATTTTTTCTTATTATTGGATTGTAACATACTTTTAATCATTGAATAATTCGACCACACTGTTGATGGCTTTTGTTGTTGTACCATTTTCGAAAAATAAGCCAATAACACCGTCTCCGAGAAAGAACTGCATGTCTTTTTAATTTTCCATTCCATGAATCTTGAATACGCGGTTTCATAAATTTTCCGCGATTTAGCTGGCAATAATTTTTTTGACGCTACTTTCGCTGCTTCTACTAATTCCGGTGGAGTCATAGAAAACTCGGAATTAGACATTTTTCAAAATAACTACTGACCACTAAGTTCGTAATTTTTAAATCAAATCACAGCAACGCTATAACAGCTTACCTGTTCAAAAATTCAAATTTCACATCCACAATTTTCTGACTTTAACATATTGTAATAATATGTTTTCTTCAATATTAAATCGTCGATTTTCCCGTCTTCCTCCACTTCGCGTCGGGAGACAACACAACCTCGAGCTAAAATCTAATACTTTTTCCCTTGTATAATAAATAACTATTGTATGTGAATATATGAACACAGTAATTAGTTTGAACAAATTTCTTTGATTGAAAACCCAAACGATTATAAGACCTTTGGTTTGTGCTTTGGTAATCCGTCAGCGTTTTGCATTCATAATGAGCATTTATTACTCTTCACTATCAGGAAACAGAGTAAAGATCTTCCAAGACACGGCATCCGACCTATTGACCTATGGCTTCCTGCAGCCGAACCTCCAAAGTGACCCACCTCTGTCGTCCAGCAGGACGCACACCACACTCACCGGACCATTCCTAAACGTATCACCTCAATCGAAATAATTACGCACTTCGGCAACTCGATCACCGGAGTAAAGTGCTAACGGTACTCCCCTCTTGAGTACCTGCAGCGCTGCTTCGAGAGAGGTGAACGACCTGCGATTCTCTGGCGATCTTGAGGATGGCCCAGCTCGTCTTCCATGACCAGTCCAAGTCGTACTGCGATCCTGTGCGCAGTCATGGGGATGGTACCTGAGTACTAGCACGCGATAAGTTAGCCCTGACGTGGAAAGGCACCCTGGTTCGCGGTGTTAGTCGTTCGCACTCTGCTGAAAGTCCCGGTTTCATACTGTTATTCTGATCGAGAAGTAACGGTTTCGAGAAATGTTCGTGTGAATTAGTGTCAGGATTGACGTTCATTGTTTTGTTTAATTTATTTATTTTGTTATTTTAAGAAGCTCAATCTAGTCCTATCAAGGTGAGTCATGATACAAGTTTGTCATGGTCCAATTTCCTGTAAAGAGGAATTGTATTCTGATGTTGGTATTGAAAACATATTTTTTCCTGACGTTTCATAAGTGACTCTCCGATTGTTGATGAAGTTTCATCGAAAGTACACAAGAAAATTGGAAGTTATTGACTATTTTTTTCTTCAGTTCGAATGTGTATGTTGAGGTTGTTGTCTTTTCAGTTTTCATTCTCTTTTCTTCTTGACTGCGGCAAATTTGATACCCAGTAATAACGAAGGAATACTCAAAAACTCGGTAATTACTTATGTTAAATTATCTGAATCAACAGTTCGTTGAGGCCAATCTTCCCTTACTTACACTGACACCAATCAGAAAACAACTACTGCTCTGGCTAATAACACGAAGGGATTATATCTGACAGATGTCAGTGCAGGATTATTCACATATGTGATTCCTGCATATGCCGTTGGCGATACAACTGCCGGAATTGATTTTCAATTATAGGAAAATACTTGAAAATCGATTGCGGTAGTTGTATCACCAACAGCATATGCAGGAATTACTCCTGTGAAGATTCCTGCACAATTCTGAACACAACTGAAAATCGATTATGGCAGTTGTATCGCCATCAGCATAAGCAGGATTCTTCTGTGAAGCAGGATTCTTCTGTGAAGAATCCTTCACGGACACCTGTCGGATATAATCCAACGCCCTTCGTGGTATTAACCAGGGAAGTAGTTATTTTCTGATAGATTAGTTCACAAATCTACTCTGTAGGCAAGGAAAGACTGGTCTGAACGAACTGTTCTTCTAGATAATTTTATTCAAAGCTAGTTTTCAACTATGCCCACATATTATAGGAGAAAATTATTCATCTGTTGAACTGATTCTGTTGACTTCGATGGAAAGGGTGTTGTATTTATGTATTGGGAGTTTGGAGTAAAGAGAGCTCGTCATTTCCGCGGTGTACTTTTAATTTAAAAACATTACCCAATTGATGGTACCTTCACTAATCTTAAACGTCCATTGAATAGTTTAATTTTCAATGTTTGCGGTCAGTAGGTGGTGAAAATTTTTCTATGGCGTCATTTAGAGGCACTTATTATTATAACACAATTTTGTTGGAGAGTAATATAATTGTGGTTGGGAAGAAGTTTTGAGGATCCTACTTCCCCATTATCAAAGAAAATATCTGTGAAAGTTCAGAAGAGAGGAAGAAAAACAATAATTGAAAAAAACTCTTCATGAATACAAACTGGAAAAAACCCCTTTCCTCTATTTGTATTTCAATCATTCGTTATAGAAAACTTCGTTTTTACAAAAAAGTACTAATTTCTCCTAAAAATATTCTTTATCGATTGAAGTAATCATCATTTTCTGAAAAACCACGCAAATGAACAAAGATTTGAACATTTTCCAATATCTACGTTTCTGCCACAGATATAACTAAGAAGTTGAAAAATAAATCGAACAACGTGAAATCAACTGTTTCTTCAAAAGTAACTTGACAGATATATATTTCTCTTCTTCACCACCTACCCGAAAACATTGAAAATACAGACTAATTGAAGGTTCAATTCGATTCGATAGAAAATATATTACTCAGATAAGGCTTCATCAGATTATCTGCAATCTTAAGTTTTCACATGAATACAGTTAAAAAATTCTTCACCAACCATCTCTCTGATGAAATCATAGGTTAGGTTCAAAGTGAGTGAGTCTATTCAACCCTCCACCGCAACCCGCAAGGGTTTATTGTGGCTCATACCTATTCACACTCGACCAAATAAACCCAGTCAATTAGTTTGTATGGTGAGTGGTCTTTCAGGTCAGATGGTGAAAGTACGGCTCTTCTAAACTCTAAAAACCTGATTCAGTCCCCAGCGAGTCACGAAGTATATGCTCTGCTGTTTCATCGTTAATTAGGTAGTCGGATAGTCAAGGTGCAAGATTCCCACCTTGATACCCGCGACAACTTCCCCATATGAGGGTTTTGCACGTCACCTACACCTGACAATGCCTTAGATACAACCGTGCAGGGCTTTTCGGCTCTGGTTTTGGTAATTCATCACTTGAGCGCAAACGTTTGCTAACCTGCTGTTTAGGAGATTACTGTTTCTGCTCTGCTGTTTAAGAATTGGGGAGTTGAGAAGTTCTCCCTCCTGAACCAAATTTATAGGAAGGTCAGTTGGAGTCATAAACTCGACATCCATCTTCTCTGTAGACTTGTTCCTGAAATAATTTACAGGGAGGTCAGTTGGAGTCGTAAACTCGACATCCATCTCCTCTGTAGACTCGCTCCTGAACTAATTTACAGGAAGGTCAGTTGGAGTCATAAACTCGACATCCATCTCCTCTGTAGACTTGCTTCTGAACTAATTTACAGGGCGGTCATTTGAGGTCGTGAACTCGACACATTCATCTCCTCTGTAGACTCGCTCCTGGAATAATTTACAGGGAGGTCAGTTGGAGTCGTAAACTCGACATCCATCTCCTCTGTAGACTTGCTCCTGAACTAATTTACAGGGAGGTCATTTGAAGTCATAAACTCGACATCTATCTCCTCTGTGGACTCGCTCCTGAACTAATCTACCGAGAGATCAGTTGGAGTCGTAAACTCGACATTCATCTCCTCTGTAGACTTGCTCCTGAACTAATTTACAGGGCGGTCATTTGAGGTCGTAAACTCGACATCCATTTCCTCTGTAGACTTGCTCCTGAATTAATTTACAGGGAGGTCATTTGAAGTCATAAACTCGACATCCATGTCCTCTTTAGACTCGCTCCTGAACTAATTTACAGGGAGGTCACTTGGAGTCGTAAACTCGACATCCATCTTGTCTATAGACTCGCTTCTGATCTAAATTCACAGGGAAGTCAGTTGGAGTCATAAACTCGACATCCATCTCCTCTGTAGACTCGCTCCTGATCTAAATCTACGTTTCTCCAGTAGATGTAACTCAGAAGTTGAAAAATAAATCGTACAACGAAAAATCAACTGTTTTTTCAAAAGTAACTTGACATCTATATATTTCTCCTCCTCACCTTCCCAAAAATATTGGAAATACAGAATAATTGAATGTTCAATTCAATTCACAGTTTATAAAATCTCTTCCTCAGATAAGGCTTCGTCAGGTATCTGCAATCATATTTTTCCACATGAATAAAGTTGACAAGTTCTTCAGCAACCTTCTCCCTGATGAAATGATAACGCAAGTTTATATGTTTGAATCTCGTATGGAATTTAGGGCTTTCAATGAGTCTGATGGAACTTACGTTATCTATTTACAAAACAGGATTAAATAACGGCAAACTTAACATTTCATCCAATACTTTCATCTTGCAAATAATTTATTTTTCAACTCCACTGCCATAAATGTACACCGCTTCGGATGTAGAAAGTGAAGCAAATCTTTATGTTACATCAGTCAACTGATAGTACCATTCGAAAACTTGCTTACAACTCCAAGTTTTCCTGCTAATGGTATCAACGGCAAAATAAGTATTACAACAGACTCCTGTTTTCTTAATGAAACAAGCCTCGATTTTTTATACCAAACAAATACTCCAAAATCATTTTCATAGTCATTCAATTATTTTGCATTATTTGGAATACAAGATTCACAAAATAGTCAATTGACTTGTCATCCAAAAACATCTCGACATCGATATTCTCTGTTCCATGTGCATTCGTGTATGTTCATTACCAGCAAGTAGGTACATATTGTACACTGGGAAATTCAAAAATATTTCTCTATTCATATGTTTGGTGGCATCTAATTCATTGATCCTCTGAAAGTAGTTCGAGTTGAAGAAAAAGCTTCCTTGGGCTTTTTGTCACAACTGGCGTTAGTGTTTTGCCGTGGTCTTTTTTGATTACAAACTCCAAACGTTTAAACTTCCAAAAAAAGACCGAAGCACTGGTTCAGGTACATAGATGATACGTTCGTTGTTTGGAGCCATGACAAAGAAGAACTTCAGAACTTCCTAAAACATCTGAATAGTGCTAATTCGAAAATCCAGTTCACCATGGAATTAAAAAAAACTCCCAATCCCATTCCTTGGTGTTTTGGTCATCAAGGAAGATATTCAACTAGGTCATAAGGTGTACAGGAAGAAAATACCGAAAGGCTAGTAACTTCGAATCATTATTCAACAAGAATGTATTAAGAAGCCTTAGAAATACGCAAACACCAAAAGAACTTCAACAGAAAGGAAGAGAGACCATATCTGTTACAGAAAATGCGCGAACAATCAGCACTATCAAAGACATGCCAGAAATTAGAGCTTCAGTTTGAGTTGATACGTCAAGAAAAGTACTTCGACACATACAAAAAAAAATTAATGCTGGATTACTTGCTATACTGAAGCTAAAAAAACAATGGACAAAACCGTTCTATTGGACATGTACTATTCAATAGTATACTACCACGTCACATAAAATGTCATTCTATGGGAAGATTGCACTAATGCTGAAAGAATGTTTGTCAGCCAGAAGCGCATCCTGAGGCTCATGTTCAGATTGAAATCCGAAGAAAGCTGCAAGACCCTATTTATTGACAAAAATATATTGAATTTTCCATGCATATATATCTATAAAACATTAAGTTATGTAAATGAAAACATATATTCATTTGAAAGAAACTCATCCTTTCATAATTATCCAACAAGAACTGCAAATGAATTGAGCGTAATTCAACATAAATTACCAAAATTTAAAAAAAAAGTCCAGGATATGTCGAACACTGAAAAAACTCCTATACATATTATCAATAAACCCCATTCATCACTATTTTGTACGTCAATTCAATGAAAAATTCTTTAGTATCAGGAATAGTTAGTCATCATTCGATATACGCATTCGTATCATCAATGAAATCATTTTCATTGAAAAGTTAGGAACAATTTCCATAATTCAATAAACGTATTCACCCTTGAGATGAAAATATTTTATTAATTTGATTATTGCTACATTGTTTCAAGGAATATTTACTTCAGCTCACGAAAATGCAGTTGAGGAATATTAAACATTATTTCAATGTTCATTAGTATTCAAACAATAAATAAGTACACTAAATCCATGTATGATTTTTTCGATTCAACGAAAGAATTTATGAATCGTTAACCCAGGTCAATAAATCAAAGAACTGATACATAAAATAGATAACCATATGTAACCTTTGTTTCAACGAAAGGTCTTCGTTATTATTATTAAATACGTACGAAATTACATCAAAGCATGCCCGAAATCATGAACCCTTACGTTTGTTTAATGTACAATATTCGTAGAATGATGAAATAATACATGGTTTCCACGTACGTATTCAGCAATTCAGTCATAAAACAATGATCATCCCTAGCATCGATGCACAAAGTTCATCACAGCGAAAATTCCTAAGTTGAAATTCCATAATCTCATTGGCTAAAAGGACATTATTGACATCATAAAGATCTCAATAACTAAAACAAGATGCGAAGTTGCTATTGTAGTTCGTGATTTCGTAGGTACCTATTGATACAGTGTGCAGTTATCTGAAATATTCATATAACTTCCTTCAAGAGAAACGAGATCGACACACAAGTTGAATAAGTACCTAGGTATTTGAATCTACAGTTTATTAAAGGTACGTATTAGATATGCTCATTTTGTTTTTGTATATCAAAAAATTCATATTTTATCCATTTATGACTTCAATTTTAATATATTTATGTGGATATGTGTCACAATCCAACCATTGCACATAATTTTAATTATTATCATTTTCTCTTGTTACCAAAATTAATGGTTTTACACTACTACGCATTAATCTCAAAGACATTGTGAGTACATTTTTAGTTGTTCCAAATCAATTGTAACATCAAAATTCATTATAGTTTTCCCTGAAGATGACAGTAACCACTGTTGAAATGATAGTGTCATAAGAGTACACGTTTGCGTTTGCTGTCTTCCCAAATATTCTACAATTTTCATATAATATATATACATATATATATATATATATATATATATATATATATATATATATCAAATCATTTTTGTAACCACGTGTTAATAATGAAAAATTGAAAACATTTGTTCACAGAAAACTTGTTTACAGAAGGATTTGAAGCTTTAACAACTTCCAATTATTATATGCGAGCGCTTTCGACAGCTGATAGTGCTATTATCTTCAAGGCTCTTAGAGTCGTCCGTATTAGTAAGCATTCTCAGTCTTCCAAATTCCAGAAAAATAGTTGAAAGAATATGAAATTCTGTGAGGAAATGAGGTTGACTGATCCTGCATGGGTCTGTGTCACACGGCATGGCTTATGGATCCATTCATCAAGCACCATACTAACTTTATATTTCGTTAATTAATTTTAGATGGTTGCTATGCTGTAGTATTTTGGGCCCTCCATGGATATTTCGTCCCTACCAATAGAATTGTCACCAAGGACAGTTCTGGAAAATCCAATGTGACTAAATTCACCATCAAGGATTCCCAAGAATCTTTTTTGTATATTGGAAATTGCCAACAACAAGTAGAAGAGCACATACGTTTTTTGAAATCGAAGTCGATTCAACCGTTTATTTTATATACTGGAGATGACATAAAGTACACAACAAACATATCTGTTTATTTTGATGATATCAGATACCAATTTTTACATATACTTCGGGCTGTAGATATATGTTATAAAATCTTGATTTTCCTTTAGAATCAGAAATGTTTTGGAATTTTATAGAACTCTTTTTTTTTAAACAAAGGGCCGTCATTCTTTTCCGAAAGTTCATATATTATCAGAATATCTATAGGAAAATCAGGCTTAAGTATTTTGTATGAACTTCAATAATTATAAAAATCATAGTATTGTTACCAACAATAATGAATTATCAATAAATTCGTACTTCTTTGATTTTTACAGTTTTACTTTGAATATCACATCACCTTACCTTAGTATAATGGTATATTTTTTACGTATTGAGGAGGAAACTGTTTCATTCTCAGCAAGAGAAATGATGATTGATGAGGGCGAAGCGCCGAAGATAACCAAACTCCAAGCCCATTATAGAAAGAAATCAACAAAAAATGTATACTATTTTATTTTCAACTAAAAATATTAAAATTGAGTGGAAAACGATCAATCGTCGGTGACGGCGCTTCAATACTGACAGCAACAATTAAATTGATCAGGGTCGGAAGAGACAAATGTCACCTTCCAATTTTTTGCAGAAAGCTTATAAAGTGATAATTTCAATCCTTCTAACAAGTCAGAAATGTCTTTATTACATAGTGGTATGAAATAAAGGTTCCATTAAGAAAATAATATGCGAAAGGATAATAGATCCACTGAACACAATCCTTGATTTAATGAATACTTTCAACAGTACAATATACTAGGTATTACGTTAAGACATAGTTCAAAGTTCATCTATTCAGTGAACACGTTAATTACTTTATAAACGCATTCATCAGTTTTATGAACAAAGAACACTGATATTACGTACAAAATGTTCATTCATTCAATCAATATATTCATCACTACGACGAATCCAGTCCATGGATTTTTCATCAAATCATAATGAATTAACGCACTCATGTTCGTTAAAATGATGTACTGTTCCATTGATGTAATGAAATAGATTAAGAGATTTGTGAAAAATGTTCAGTGCTTCCGTGAACAAGATCAATGAGTCAATGTAATCATGTTCGTTGAGCCAAAGATTCTTGATTGTTAGTATAATAATCGATTATTATTTAATAAACTGAGACATGAAGTAATGAAAAAAGTAACATTACATTAATGAAACCTTTCATCGGATGAAAATCAATGTTCAGCAGTCATGAATACAATGCTTTTTTCATTTTTATTACGTACCTATTTGGTACCTATTCCATAATGTAGGGAATACATTTTCAAACAGACTTCATTATGATCAGAAAGCGAATGGTAAAAAACATTATGAACATTTATTTGGTTCCAGTGAAGTGAGTTTAGCATATTTTTTTCTAATTATGATATTTATTATTTTTTCCCAGGTTCTCAAAATGAATATATACTCGAAAACGGCTATTTCGATATGCAAAAATTACAGAGTGTTGGATAGAGAATTAGAAAACCTATCAAATGAAGTATTATTAGATGCCTTTTTCCATCTGAAACAAAAGTTAGCATCGCCCTCTCGACGACTACTTTCTTTCTCATGAAAATGTAATATTTAATTTTTTTGCTTTCCATTGTATACTGTTACCGGGACAATCTGTACACAAAAAAGCCTTCTTTGTCAATTTCAATTTATGGATTGTAACATATTAATTAATTAAAATTCACAGATCTGGGATCCTTCAGAGAAGTCTGCAGTATGTATACAAATAGACGTCAACAAGTACTGTTCTTTCGCTCAGTCATAGAATTCTTTTTCTTAGTAATTAAGGTAGAGTGGGCTCTCTGTGTATAGGTTTAAAGTGATTGATAAATCAGGTGAATCAGGAAACCGTTTCTGAGTCTTTCTGTGCCTGACTTCACTTAAGAACACACAGTGTTGTTTTAGGTGATTTTTTTTGGGAATCATCCATCAGGGTGATTTTTTATTATATATCAACGACTTATTGACGACAGCACACTTGTCTCGTCATTCCATTTAGATTCCTGGACATCGGCTGCGGATGCACATCTTCACCGGCAGCAGTAGATGGCATATCTTAATAAGGATCTAGTAGTGATTTCGAATTGGGGTGAAAGTAATCAGGTTCGATTCAATGCCACAAAAACCCAGGCATCGGTTTTCTCCAAAAAGATAAATGACTCCGAACCGGATATAATAATGTCAGGTCAGATTATTCCCGTTTATGCTTCGATAAGTTTATTGTGGGTTAAAATGAACACCAATATGTTTTGGCACAATTATGTCGCTGGAATTGCAAAGACTGCTTCTTGAAAGCTTGGAACACTGTTCCGAACCATAAAACTGTATACACTTCAGCCACTTTTGATGCTTTATAAAGCTCAGATCAGGCCTTCTTTGGAGTATTGTTCTCATGTATGGAGCCCTGCTCCCAAACATACCCTGAAGCTGCTGAATTCCATCCAGAAAAGAGCTATCCGCCTGATTGGAGACGCGAATATCACTTGCAACCTTAATAGCCGGAAACATCGAAGACAGGATGGGGATTTGTGTCTCTTCCATAGATACTTCCACGAGAAGTGTTCGAGTGATTTGGCACATATCAGAAATACGCGACGGGCTGTGGGTGCTCATCGTTTTGAGGTTCAACTCGGTACACTTCGAACTTCACTCTTCAAGAACCCTTTCATTTGGAAAACTGCTATCATGTGGAATAAAATTCCTGAGAACGTTTTTCCAAATGGTTTTAATCACCAGCAAACTAAATCCAATGTGAATCGCTACTTTCGCACATGCACCGCTTCAAGAGAACCTTAAGGATTTTTAAGTTGTGCTTGTGTTTTTGTCCTTAAAAAAAGACTGAACGTAAGACAGACTGGGATTATTATAAATAATTAAGAAACTACACGAATCAGGCAATAACGAGGGAAAAAGAGACTATTTTTCACAAATTGTTCATCAGATAAAGATCGGTGGTCAATATTGAGGAATAGTAATATTCTGAATGAGAAAAAGAGAAGTAACATTTCAAACCACTTCAAAATCCTCAAGAAATCAATAATTTTTTCATAAATTCTTTACCTGAAACGGATAATTCTACTACCTTTTCAGATTTTTACAAAAATAATCCCCTTATGAATTCGGAATTCAGAATTGAAGCTGTTGACAAGCTATTTGCTCATGAAATGATAAATTCAATTGAAAGTAATAATTCTACAGGAAGTAATTGAACTTGAAAATGATCAAATTGTGACGCCTCCAAATTGTTCCCTTCATCACGTACATAATCAATTTTTGTTTTTCTAGTAATGCGTTTCCATTTGTATGGATATGTGCCATAGGGTGTTGCCAAAAAAATCAAAACCAGAAAATTTTAAAGATCTACGTGGAGTCAATATATCACCTATGATGTCTAAAATAGTTGAAAAAATAATGGAAAAGCAAATTAAAGCTTGATCATCACAGACTCCTTTCCATCATACAGTCTGGTTTCAGAAAAGGCAACAGTTGCGATTCGGCACTTCTCCATGTAGTAGATGGAAGCTACAGACACGGGCAAATGCACTATCTCAATTATGCTCAATTTTAGCAATAAATCTTATTATCAATTCTGATAAATCTCGGTATAACTGAAAAATATTAAATATGATCTGAGAAGTATCACTTCTCAGATCATATTCAACGGAAAGACGGCAAATGGTACGTTTTGACCTAAACTACTCTCATAACCTTTCATTGAAATCAGGTGTACCCCAAGGATCTATTCTTGGGCCTCTTCTCTTTCCGCTTCATACAAGTGAAATCATCAAACATATGAAATATTGTCGAATGAACCTTCATGCAGACAATACTCAAATTTACCATTCGTTAATCTTAATGACACTGTTAATGCATGTGAACGCATCAATACTGACATCAATGCATTTGTAGTTCAATCTTCAAACCACTGTCTATACATTAATGCTAGTAAGTCAGATATTCTAGTCTTTGGTCTGAAAGATAATAGAAATTTGGTCAAAAGTCTGGTGGAAATTAGAATTGGACAAGATAAACTCGAAGTGGTTGATTATGCTAAAAACCTAGGAATCATTATAGATGAGAATTTTCGTTTTGAAAAACATATGGATGAACTAATTCGCAGAGCATATGGATGTTTGAAATCAATTTACAATAGTAGGCAATATTTAACAGGAAACATCAAATTGATGCTTTGGGGAGCTTGGTTTTCCAGTTTTGATTTCGCAGATTGTCTGTATGGTCAAAATCTCAGATTTTTGTTTATAAAAAATAGATAAAAAAAAATTTGTTTGAGATTTATTTTCGGTATTCGTAAATTTGAAAGCATGGCTGATGCTTTCAACTTTGAAAGTTATGAACTGGTTGATTATGAATAACCGGATGATGTATATACATTGAACTTGGGATTTGAAAAGCTTTTAACACCTCCATTGCATCAAATACAACAATATGAAAGATTTTACAATTATCAGATCTCGAATTCCAAACAGTCTGAAAGTGATGACGGTAGATGAGTTTCAAAAAATCTGAAAATGATTTCATTGAGGAACATAACACCCCTCGATAACTATGTTGAGATTTTTTTTTATTTATTTATTTCTTTTTCCGTTATACGGCGCTTTATAAGGTTGAGTGGAAGAGCAGCTCAATTGTATAATCAACCTATATATTTATATGTTTTTTTAAAGCTGAACTCTACCTATTATGCCTACCTAATAATTACCTACTCAAGTCGGAAAAAATTATTTATTAGGTGGAATGAAAAACAAAGTGGCTATTATTATTATATATCTCTAGAGAAATGCCGTTGAATCATATGTTTAGAATTAAAAATTTTCGCATACTTTTCCGGTTTTTTTGGATCCTGCAAATAGTTCTGAATTAAAATGTGATATTTCGAAAAGGTTTTACGCCTAAATTGAAAGGGTTATATTTTTAGGAGTGACTAATTTTTGGGAAAGAAAGTTTTTGGCTTTCTACTACTCCATCTTGTT
>WOGO01002454.1:0-15812 GCA_015342085.1 Leptinotarsa defecta | reverse complement strand
AGCTACCTCAATATGGGTCTCAAATGAAAAGGCTTGACTAGTAGAATAGGAGTACACTTTGAGAAAGATGAAAAGTATAGATGGCCGCAGCTACAAAGTATTGGATTACATATTTTTTCACAACTAGCACAATATGGTTCTCAAATGACAGAGCTTGACTAGTAGAATAGTTGTACACTTTAAAAAAGATGCAAATCCAAAATGGCCGCAGCTACAAAATGGCCTATTACATATTATCTTGTGATACTAAGGCAGTAAATGAACTGAACAGAATGAGATGAATTACGTATCAAAATCTGAAACTGAAAATTCGAGGATAACATAAGTAAAAAAAATGTTGAACTGTTTTATTGGAGAAAAAAAAATAATAATGGATGTTGGGCGTAGAACGCCCAATCGATTTTATAATTTTTTCAACTGATCAATACCGTAGATTGCTGAAGACAGTGGTGTGATGACTGTTACCTACGACCTTCTGAATAAGTTTTTTGTTTTTAGTACATTATCCACATCATTATCTTTATTTATTTATTAAAACTGTACAATTCGTTTTTTTACTAATTCCATCATTTTGCCCCTCTGAATTCAAAATATCACTTTCTGCTGCTGAGGAAAGTATAATGAGACTCATGAGACTGAATTGATCGAAATGAATAAAACTGCAACCTTCAACCAAATTACTGAAGAGAGAAATGTTTGCAGGATTTTTTGTTGTTTTGGAAATTATACATTCCAGTAGACAGCAAATGAGATTTTGGTACTATAAAAACATTTCAACCGAACTGATATGAAAAAAATTATGATTGTCAGGTGATAGATGATATCAACGGTCTGAACAAAAATATTTCATCACTAGTTCCTGTTTTTTCTCCTTTTTGTCGTGAATAGAACATTAACCTTTTTCGCACAATAGGATATCCAGTTGTTCAGCGAGTTCGCTATCTTTCTCGCTTGACAGAGGAGAGAGTGTGAGGGAGCTGCATCAACGTGTCATCACATCTTATCATCATCAGTCTTCATTACGGTCACAATGGAGAGGTTTCGCAGTTGTCTGTTCCCAGATGGTGCTGCCAGTAGCACTTTCCTTGCTGCCTTTGTTCCCGGGCGATGGATCGCATAAAACCCTGATCGTCTTCATTGTTCTGATACTCGACAAAACTAATTCGAACTGTTTTCAGCTGATTTGTTTCACCGTCTACCCGAAGGAGTATATCGGGATGAACATTCATTCACTGATTATTCGCGGAGCTGAAAACGGGCAGGTGTATCGTTGGAACGCAACGTAAGCAGAAATTAGTTCAGAAAAGGTCTGAGAAATGGTAGAATGTAGTTCAGAATGATTGAAGTTTGGGAAAAAATTCAGTTCATAATTGATGTAACGATCAAAGTCACTCCATTTTATCGAGGAGAGATATTTCGAAATGAAATTCGAAATATTCACTTCCCCCAACGTTTCTATATATATAGTACGATCTGGTATATTGCAGCCAAAAACAATAAATTTTTTGGCTAATAATCACAATAGGCATCTGATTATATTCAAAAGACATTTATGGAAGTTTTCTAACGAAGGAAAGACTTGTAGATATTTCTTGTTGAACAGGACCTCGCTATAATCAGTCGAGGGATCGATCACCTACAGGCCGGTTTCGGAATATAATCCTTCGTCAGTGCAGGAAAAATTCAACCTGAACAGGAGAGTGCCTAAACACGATTTAGTTCATTTTGTCTCGAATCATATACGAAACGTCCATCTGAGAGATATATCGGTTAAGCCTCAAGCGAGGCAGAAGCACCCCATAAACCAAAACTCTGATGGAAAGAGATGCGTTCATATTGGGAAAATGTAGATTTTCTATACGGAAAATAACTACTTTCCTGGCTAATAACATAATGGGCATTGAATTATATTCAACAAATATATGCATGTTACCTCTCAGAAAAAATCTTGCAGATGCTTTTTGTTCAATCAGCACTAGGACCTCGCTGATTAGGTACTGACTGATACTATTTAGGAGAATAGACTACTGAGTTAGATAGAAACAGAAATGAGATAAAAATATTGTGATGAGGAATATCACAAATTATATGAAATACATACTGTGAAACATATAAACATACATATTATTGTGAAACCAGGTTGGGTTATGTAAAAATCGATATAAAATAAAGTTTATTTTGTTACATAGTTTTGAATTTATAAATTTTGTAGGAATTTTTTCAATCTTGATTCAAACATTTTCAAATTTGGTGAGTTTGTAGCTGCATCGTCTAACTATCAACCGAAATTTTTGAGTTTCATAACATCAAGTTGAATATTGTTTAGACAGACAGACAGACTTGTAAGATGTGTTAAAAAACTTTTCTTCGTCCACTTGTGATTATCATGTTGCTTGTTGATTTTATATATGAATCTCTTTTCTTCAGTCATTGAGTTGTTGATTTACTGATGTTTTTATCTGTTACCTTGTCTTTCAGCTTTTTCCGAAAGTCCTGTAGTAGATTTGTTTGTTTTTCTTTGATAAATTGATTGATTCTATTTGCATCTTCGTGGCTTCTTGGGTGAATCTTTCACTAACAACTTTTAACCTTGAGGAGTCAAATATGTGCGAGTTTAGATTAACGAGATCGAACCTTCCAATGTAAGATTCCTTAAACGGGTCTAAACGGGTCGAAGAGATGCACTCAACATCATTCTTCTTATAGTTATGATGTAATCAACTATAGTTGACTGAATAAGTGAAATCAGTGACTCATGTTAACCAACTGACTCTAGTCTGGCCAGTGTATCTAAAAAAAAACATCAATTGTCAGTAGGAAAGATCGAAGCTTCTGGTTAGAAAACTTTCATGCCGCCACTGTAAAAGGCATTGAACATGTTAGGCTCAATAGCCCTAGACTCCCAGTTGTTCCCGTTTGCATTGACCAAATTCGAGCTATCGTCCGAAAAGAAAAAAAAATTAATCTGCCATATTATCTACATCACTCATACGAAAATTTCATAAAAGTTGACACTGAATTCTTATAAATATTATTGCATTAAAACGAAAACATTGTTGTCAAGTTGTAATTCAGTATATTTTATATTTATTTTTCCTCATCTGTTAAGTATAATTTCCGTACGCCACTGCATCAAAATTATCATATAGAACAACAAAACTATCATGAGTGGCTTTTACTGTTTCGAATGAATTCATACTATCATCTGTTATTTGTACATGTGTTGTAAATCTAAAATCATAAATGTTTAAAACGGAACATGTAGTTTAAATTTGCTTAGAAATGCTTTGAACGAATTTAAGGTGAAGTTGCTTATTTTTAACCCTGCGTCCGACATGTAGACTTTTATAACATTTGTAGACACGTGGGGTGTGTGAGGCCCCAATATGATTTTTCTGTTAAAATTTACATTTTTTTTTAATTTTTACATAGTTGTTATGAAAATTCTATACTGCAATATCTCTTTTTGCAATAAAATAATTTTCGATTCACCAAAACGAGCAAAAAGTCGTTATATTTCGTCTTTACCATCATCATCTTCATCATCGCTTCCTGAAGATGGGCCATTTTTTGCCCATAATCCCCTATTTTTATCAAATAATCTGAAAAACTACTCAATTTGATTTTCTTTGATTACGCACGATTTTGGAACGTATAGAGACACATGGGGTTTCTTGCACCTCAGTCGCATTATAATAGATCAGAATCAAACATACGTCAAAAGACGACTCATTTGAAATATGAATATAAGAATGGAGTCTATATGCGGCACCCCCCGTGTCGGACGCAGGGTTAAATTTCAAAACCAAAAATATGGTTTTTCCACACGAACGATTGGAAATATGTACTTGAAAATGGTAGACTTAAAAGGTTTGGACTAATGGGATGAAATTTATCTAAGGTACTATATCTGTGAAATTATAGGACGTATAAGATTGGTTAAATGTGGAAAGTTCAGATCGAGGATGTCAATGGTCGCTTTCGAATTATTTGCAAAAACTAAAATTGCCGGATTTCATTTGCTTGTTATATCGTCTTTATTTCGAATTGAGTGAAAGAAAATTAGGCGAATTTTTTCTGATGTTTTTGTTTATGTCTGTTATGATCAAATTTTGAGAGCAAAGTTTTTTTCATTGGAATTCGTCATTACTTTTTTCACAAACTTTATTTGTTGACTTTCATGAGAAATTCAACCTCGTATCACATTACATGTACTTCTCGACTCTTCTCGAATTAATGTAATCAAGATTCCTCATCAGAAATGGCTTGAAGAAAAATGTTCCATTTCGTATCTAGAACTCAAAGATACACGCACCAACTCCAGATAACTACTGAAAATTTGTAGGATAGCAATGCATTCTTTTAAAACAAATTCAATACATTCAATTCTCCACCCGGCGATAGTTAGTGGGATATGCGAGGTATATATAGTTCATGTAGTAATTCTCCAAAAAATATCCAAACTGAACAAAAGTCAATGTGAGTCAAAAATTCATGGAAATTCCTTCCTTTGTTATTATTCATATTATCATTCATTGTTAAATATTTTTCCTTTTGCCGACGTGGCAAATGACTACACTCAATTTGATTACCTTATATTGATTTGACTGTCTTATTTAGTATTCGAATAATCCTCACTTCGATTATCGTTAAAGTCAGAATTGCCAATAAATCCTCCGTCAGGTTCTGAAATGATTTCGAAGATTTCGTCGACTTACCGTTTTATTGATAGTTTATGTTTCTGTGTCGCCATCAGCGACTTTATTGCGTACTCTCTATTGAGGATGTTACGCAATCCAATTACATCTGAAATTTTGAGGTGTTGGGCTCAAACTCAGTTGATGACGCTAAATTTTATTGAGCCTTAAGAAGCTCTGAGATCGGTGTTTGTGAGAAAGTGATGACTCACGTTAAATTTAAATAGGATTATATTCATTTGGAAAAACTGTTTCTTAATAATGTTGTTTGAAGTCTGAAGAACTATACTTCGGAGCAGTAGGTAGTTGCAGCTCTTTGACTAATTTAAAAAAATCAAGTCGGCTAAGTCAGTCAAACGGTTATTGTTAAGGATACAAAAATGAAGTTCCCAACCATACTTCCATGTTCCAGGCTAGCAAAGTTGCTTTTGATGTTTGGGTTCGCAATCAGGCGAATATTTTCCTACTGAATAGAATATTGAAAAAAAAATATCTTCTGGTTGCTTTGCCATAAGTGTCATATTTCGTGAACTCGGATTTTCAGCAGCAATAAATGCATATTCACTTATGGAGAGTCATCTCCGGTATGGAATTTTTTTCTGGGGTTTAGGTAGCCAGATTTTGATGCAGAGTATATTCGTTATCCAGGAATGAGCTTTGAGAATACTATACAAATTGAAGATGCGTGACTCGTGTAGGCAACTTTTCTGCAGAAATAAAATATAAACAATATCTGAAATATTCATTCTAGAGACTGTCTGCTCACTTCACAAACATAAAGAAAAGTTTGAAAGCCATTCAGAAAAGTCTGCGTGCAGCGATAAGAAAACTTGCCCTTCCACTGCCCACGTCATCTTTGAACAGGTACTCTCAAATCTATAGAAGTAGACAAATATTTAATCATCTACCAAAACATATTACATCGATTAATGAACATACAAAATTTAGACAATGCGATCATTCGTTTTCAATAACTTTAAATTCCTTGATATCCAAACTTCTATTTCAACATTGACTTTTCTCACAATTACTGGTCAATAAATGTATTCTATAGGTTTACTTCTCACATATAGTCAGTGGGCATACTCAAAGGCTGGGACAATTCGTTGAGGCCAGTCACAACTCCCTATATTGTAGGTTGATGGACTGATATTTATCAGAAAGCAACTACTTTCCTAGCTAATAACTCGAAGGGCGCTGGATTCTATCTGACAGGTGTCAGTACAGGAATCTTCACTGAAGTATTTCCTGCATATGCTGTTGGCGATTCAACTGCCGGAATCGATTTTCAATTATTGAACGGGCACACTTGCAGACCGGAATTGGGGAGTAGTTGTTTTCTGTAGGGAGTTGAGACTGGCCTGAATGAATTGAGATGATTTAATATATCGGTTTAGTGACCTCTTCAGTTATATCTTTCTTCTTACCACCATTTTATGTTGCATGCCACTTTGTCATTATTGTAATAAATCTTTGTTCATGTATTATTTATATATAGTTAACAGTTTCGTCTTAAAACAGTGTTTCAACCATGAAATTGTTTGTTGTTTTTGTAACTTTGAATTTGTGTTATATTTTTTCATTTTTCCCGTGAGAAAACAAATATGTAGTGCTAGTCCCATTATAGTTTGATAGTTTCAAATCATCCTGCAAGGATATACTCGTATTTGGTATTCCTCGATGACATGCCTAACCAATGTCCTTCAATCCAATTTTGATTCCAATTTAACCTCTGACATCATACTGACTTCAGTAAATAACCTTTCTTTCCTTCCATTTTGCTGCCGTCCATTTTTATAATTTAGTTTCTACTAATTTGCTATTATCTATTCCATACATATGCGGTCTTTGATGAACTAGTTTTTCAGTTCACCAGTTTCATCATACGAAAATTGCATGAGTAATATGTTATTACATTTCTAGTGTGCTGGAGAATCAATTTCGCCAAATTGTATTTTCATCATTCATTTCAGACGAAACGTGACTGGGACCTCTACATTGTCTCCTTCCATTATCCTTCAGTTGATAAAGAGTCTGACAATTGATACGTATTTGGTGGTGTAAAATTCTTATGCATGTCGTTCACGACTTATTCGGAAACAGTAGGAAATCACGTATCTTGTTTCGTGAAAATTGATGAAATTTGATCTCCCTGATGAACGCCATTGCAAATTGTGAAATAACTCACGGACATAATGTACAGAGCTAGATGCACAGCACGTCTTGTCAGGACGCGCTTTCATCGGGTCCCTGAAAGGCTTGTCACGACATGGTTCTGAGACGCTGCCATCATCAGCTGTACGCTTTGCCTGGATTTCATTATGGCAAATCGTGTGGCGCCTACAATCATATAATGGATGTATATATTTTTGAGGAGAATGAGACTCGTTGATTTGAATAATTCATATTCTAGCACCTACTGCAGCGGACTGGGATGATTGGGAATGATGAGAATTCGTGCCGGAACTCGAATTGATGAATAGTTAATCTCAATATCGTTTCTCGTTATGCATTGGCGTGTGCAGAACTAATTCGTGAAAGATGAAGACCTCAGATGATCGTTTTTGTATTGAATTGGAATGGGTATCTCAACAAAAGCAGTTATTAAATTACATATCAAGAAAAGTCATTATCCGATACTGAACATTTCTGATACTGAATCAATTTTTTTTTCAAATTTGTTTGAAGTATAAACATAGATTTTTGGAATAAAATACATATAAAAGCTGTTCACCTGCAGATGAATATCTAACAGAAAAATTACAATCTCTGTAAGCCTGTAGACCGATTCTACCTTCCAGCTTGATTAAGGTGATTTTACATACATAAAGGGTTAATAACAGTTCATTCAGATATTTTCGCTTGAGGTCTGTAGACAACATTCTGGGTCTTCATGGATTCTCCCATTAAGTCTACGGAGAGGCGGAGAGAGTTCACAAAATCTGTAACACGTGTTTTACTGTATATCAGTATCAGTGTATAATGGAGCGAAGTGACAAAACACTTTTTTTTTAATATCATATGAATTTTATGCCAGATATTCCAATTCCACTTATCAAGTAATTCAATCTATACATTATGGTTCGTGACTCTATTGAAATATAGATTTTTTCTTTGTAGCGGCCACTTCCATCATATAGAGTATTTCACTTCAATAAGACTTGTAGATCAAAGTCAATATTCTAATCGACTATTTTTTCTGATTTATGTAATATTTCCAAAACCACGTCATTTTACAAAATTATTCTTAGGAAATTATGTAGTTTCTCCAGCAAATATATAGTCATTCCCGGCTCCGCACGGGTGCAATGCTGATACTTAACATAAATTTATCCACCGGAAATTTAAAGACATACAGTGGTGAAAAAATAATTTATGAACGCGCCCTTTTTCTTCGCAGCTAGCGCCCCAGTTAAAATATTTGGAAATCATTTTTTCTTGCACATCTACAATATAAAACGAACAACATACAAAATTTCATCCTCCGAATATATACCGATACGGAGAAACAGTGATGAAAAGTAACTTCATTTTATGAACGCGTCTCTTTTCCCGCGGCTGGCGCCTCAATTGGAACATTCGAAAATCCTTTCTTATTGCACATTTAAAATATGAAACGAAACTATACAGTGCCTTTCTTTAATGCCCCCCCCCCTTTTATTTTTTGATAGGGTCAACTCAAAAAACTGAAATTTTGGGTAATGAAATCAATGCATGAATAATTCATTTTGAAGTGATATTGACATATGAAATTTTCAAGATGGCGACTGGGCGCCATCTGGAAAAAAGTTAAATGGAAAGAAAGGTCTTGTGATACATGATTTTGAAGCTCCTGACGAATACTGCACAACCCTAGAATATGAAATCAATATCTTCACCTACTACAAAATGGCGGAACATTCAATAATTTCCTGAAGACAAACACGTTAATATCGATATTTCTAGAAATATTCCATTTTATCGGCCATATGGAAATTCCAACAACCCAATAAGGTTTGTTAAGTTATTTTTTGTTCATAAAAATGACAAAAAATGTCAGTACGACAATGAACATTATTGTTCAGTTAAATATTTTCAATTTAGTTTTCGGTTTTCCGAATATCCAGAAAAAATTAACATTTGGGCAGGGATATTGGGAAACCATATTGTAGGACCTCTATTAATTGATCAAAATTCAACACGGGAACTGTATTTGAATATGCTGGAAACTACTGTTGACCCTCTCATCACTGAAATCGTCGAAGCGAATCCTAATGAGTTCGATATGGATATTATATTCCATCAAGATGGAGCACCACCACATTACTCCAGACAAGTAAGAAACTATTTGGATTCTACTTTTTACGATCGATGGAGTGCCCATCGAGGTCCTACAGAATGACCTGCCCGCTCGCCACATTTGACACCTTCGGCCTTTTTTATGAGGCTATTTTAAGCAAAAGGCGTACGGAACTGAACCTGCTTCAATATTGCATATACGGCAGAAAATAATTAATATTTGTAGAGATATTGACGTAACTGTGTTTCATCTGTGAATTTCACTGCAAAATGAAGTATTCATGCATTGATTTCATTATCCCAAATTTCAATTTCTTGAGTTGAGTTCAAAAAATAAAAGGAGGGGGGCATAAATTAAAGAAATGCACTGTATACAAAAATGTCAGTCTCCGAAAATATAGCGGTAGGGAGAGACAGTGATGAAAAGGTAACTTTATATAAATTGATGGATGCAGCCGGTGGTAGAAAATTATAATGAGGAGAAGAGAAATGAAACTCATCTATGTTTCTTACCACTTTTATTTGTAACTTACGTTGCTACAGTTTCGTCAAACTTATACATTAAACTTTGATGTTTAATGTATAAGTTTGAAAATGTCCTTATAGGACGAAACTGCAGTAACGTTTGTTACGAATAAAAGTGGTAAAACATAGAAAGTTTCAATTTTCTTTT
This sequence comes from Leptinotarsa defecta, assembly GCA_015342085.1. NCBI lineage: Eukaryota > Metazoa > Arthropoda > Insecta > Coleoptera > Chrysomelidae > Leptinotarsa > Leptinotarsa defecta. The sequence continues at coordinate 6,164 of WOGO01002454.1, read as the reverse complement.
CTCCATCAGATAACTTAATAATTTTATGAACGCCTTTTACCATCCCCAGTTGGAATATTAGAAATTTCCTATTGCACATCTAAAACATGAAACTAACTTCAATACAAAATTCCACTGTCCGAAAATATTGCGCTACGGAACACAAAGATAAAAAGATAATTTTCATATGAATATGCCCTCCTTTTATCCTCAGGGGGCACCCCAGTTGGAATATTCAGAAATCCTTTCTTCTTGCATATTTACAACGTGAAACGATCCTAGATACAAAATTTCAGCGGTATGGAGAACAGTCATGAAAAGGTAACTTTACTTTATAAACGCGTCTTTTTCCCCGCGGCTGTAGCCCTAGTTGAAATATCAAAAAACCCCTTTTTTATTGCACATTCAAAATATAGAAGAAACCGATATACAAAATTTCAGCCTCCGAAAATATTGCGCTACGGAAAAACACTAATAAGAAGGGAATTTTCACATGTAAATGTGCCCCTTTTATCCCCAGGGTGAGCCCCAGTTGGAATATTTGAAAATCATTTCTTATTGCACATTCACAACATGGAACGAATCTACATGCATAATTTCAGCCTCCGAAAATATAGCGATACGGAGAAACAGTGATGAAATACTATATTGTACAACAAGTGAGAAAAACGACATGTTTCTCACGAGCGCTGAAGTTTGTTCAAGAGAGTGAGAAATATGTCATTTTCTCACGTATTGTACACTGTATTGTTGTTTTAAAGTATTGAAAATTAAAATACATATATAATAATGAATTGAAGGGGTTATATTTTTAGGAGTGATTAATTTTTGGGAAAGAAAGTTTTTGGATTTCTACTACTCCATCTTGATACAAAAAACAAGGATGAGGGAATCTTCCAAGGAAAGGAAGGAATATATAAAATAAATATATAAAGAGATAAAAATCTAGATGACATGGAACAATGACTAGAGATCAGCAAACACAGAACACAACAGGAGAAAGAAACCCGCATACATATCGACTGGTGTTCTGAGCAAACATATCCCATATCATCTATACGTGTCATCCTGTTACAAAGATAAGGGTTTGTGGAAGATTGATTTTTGTAAAATTGTTTTGTTTTCTGGTGTTACTGCCTCATTTGGACGTCCACTGCGTTCTGCATCATCGGTGTCTCTACGGTCACGTTTGTAGGCAGCAACCAACGTTTAATTGCTATTTTTGATGAAGCGTTCAAGCCATTGCTTCGCTTGAACGGTATTTTTTCCATCAAGAAGCAGTGTGAAATTAAAACACGAAATTGTTTTTGATCCATTGTTTTGAAAATAACAAAAGTAGTGCCACTCTTAGCATTATAACTCACAAACTTGTGAGTAGAATATCATGAAATTCTAACAGCTTTCTTCTGAAGGTTAGTACTACCTGAAAACGCGCTAAATGCAATGAGACCAGCGCCATCTATATGTTAGGCCCGAGACCTTTCAGTCCATGTAGTATATGGTAACCCTTTGCAGCACACGTGTATGAGAAAGTACAAATATGTGGGCTGCGAGCCACAAATATTCGCGGAATATCTGATACCGCACCGGAGCTTTTTTATTTTCGCCATTCTCGAAAGGGGAACGTATTTAAACATCTGGAAGATACTAATCGAGGAGCAACAGTCGCCCGGTATCGGCAATAGTTCATTTGGTACCATTTAAAGTACATAAAGGATGCGGAGATAGTGCAATAATTGCTGTGTAAATATTTTTATTGTAACAATACGTCGACGAGTTGCCTGTATCTTGTATCTGTTCGGAATCGGAGAGGCACGCTATCATCCCATGTGATGCCACGGGGGCGGGGCCGGCCGGTTCGTGTTCCGAAGGCGGGGCTCTCACTTCATGAACTCGGATTAACTGTTCGTCTTGTTAACTTTCAGATTTATACCCAGATTCATAACGCGCCGAGACTAATTTACTAATTTAGTATCTTTAGAAGCCAGCAGGATTAATATTTGACAGTGCTATGCGATATGCTTCAATAATCAGGAGAGAGATTTTGTCTCGGCCGCCGCGCCGTTTATTATTGGCCGATTTTAACGAGCTGGCCGAGTTAAGCTGAATAGACAATTTCACTCGAAGTGAAATGAGGGGCGTTTGGTTATTTCATTTTCTTCGTTTCATAGAAGGATGATTTGTATACTATGACCATCTAAAGAGCGGATCTGACTTTTTTATTCGAGACAAAGGTGCACCGAAGGGGTGGGTTAGGTTAGATTAGGTTAGGTCCATAGTGAGTGGGTCTATTCGACCCTACACCACAACCCGCAAGGATTTATTGTGGCTCACACCTATTAATTCTCGACCAAATAAACCCAGCTTCTTATCGAAGCCGATTAGTTTTTATGGTGAGTGGTCTTTCAGGTCAGATGGTGAGAGTACGGCTCTGCTGAACTCTAAAAACCTGATTCGATCCCCAGCGGGTCAGGCACAAAGTATATGCTCTGTTAATGAGGTAGTCGGACAGTCAAGTTGCAAGATTTCCACCTTGATACCAACAACAACCTTCCCGTATGAGGGTTTAGAATATAGAAATATGAATGAGATTGATCTGCAAACTCTTAGGTTCACATGCAACCCTAGCAGCATCTAATTCCGATGCCGAACATTCAGAATTTTGTATAATCAAATGGTGAAATGAATTGTAGTGAATGAAGATTCAGTTGGTGACGAAGCCAAAGCTGTAAGTCGGGATTTATTGACCTTGTCAATTAATACCCAAGATAACAGAGAGTTCGAAGATTTCGAAGCTAGGTCGTCAGTATCAGCGCATCATATTGTGTTCCCTCATCCAAAATTCACCCAGACTTATCCAGATTCCGATTTCCAATCATTCAACTACTTGGGTCTTCGATAACTGCCTCAAGCAGGTTTTCGTCTGTTAATACATATTTCGTATACTCTGTTACTGTACTGCTATTGTTTGATAATGATCCCATCTACTTGAAATGTTGGAATGTTGAAAAATTCTACTGTCCGTTGAAAACTTTTTTATCTAGATATCATTCATTGAAAAAAATCTGCAGCTTCACGTATCGTTATACACCCATTTCCACAAAACAAAATTAAATTTGACCTTGTCGGGTAACTCTGGATGACGTATTTGTGATGACATAATTCGAATGAACAAGAAATCACAACAGTTATGAGTTATAAAAAGCCAAATAGTCAAACAATTGATTTTTTGAGTATTCAGAGAAATATTTGATCAGTTGTGTTAAGATTTATTAATCTGAAACATATTCATGAGGATCTAGAATACAAAGTTCACGCTTTGGTGTTTCCCATATGCAAACCATCACAATGAGCCTTCTTTAAAACAATTTCAGAAAGTATTGAATGCTGCTGAATAGTATTTCAATGAAGGTGAAGTTCATTTCAGAAATATAGGTCCAGGTGAATTTTCGAGAATTTGAATATCACTGTCAATCCTGAACAACTTCTTTGACTAACATTCTGTTGTATCTTCCCAGATGAAAATATTCTACCTTTGAATAAATTTAATATTTTTTCCTACCCTGACTTGAAGCCATTCAGAATACATTTTACATGGTTATCGAATACCTTATGGCTATATTCAAATTTAGACTGTGCAATTTATTGAAAAATACGATTATAGCAAACTCAATCGACTACACTCTATAATTATATTATCAAAAATGAATTTATTTCCGAAGAGTACAGAAGCTCATTACAAAAAATGTTTGAAAACCAGTTTTCGAAAAATTATAAGGTATTGTTAGTTTAAAAAAATCAACGGATGTATTTCCTGCGACACATATCATTGAGAAAAAAATATTTGGTATCACATTAAGGGCAAAATCTATGCAAATTTTCAGAACAATTGATTCAAACTGAATTTGAGAAAAATGCCATTTCATCATCTGGTGTTACAGCAAGGAACAGGTGAAAGAATTTTCGATAAGAGATACGCGCAGTCAATATTATTATGCAACAGAGTACATAAAAAAAGTTGAAAAATAGTCTTTGTTGACTAGTTAAGAACAAAACTTGGGAATTTTCTTTGGGTGATCAGCAGAACGGAAGTGTACTCTTATAACACAAGTTATTCCAATATTTCGATAAAATTGAATATCATCTTCCGGGAAAAGCTACAAATTTTGTATGATGGTAATACACTATAGAAAATTATTAATATGAAAGGTCAATTTACTGTCAGTGAGGTTGGCCGTGTCGAAAAGAATGTTACATTTGAAAAATTGAAACATGTCAATACAATAAACAACTCACTAATTAAAAGAGGTTGACTCCTCAGAAGATACAAAGAAGAATATTACATTAAAATTTTACTAAAAATCGTTACTTGTTTCAAAATTATGGACAACCGGTAAAAGCCATGAGGTTGACGAACAAAAGAGAGAGACACAAAACAATTGACACTGTCAGCTGTCATGTGATTTAGTTTGTAGATGATAATCCATGGAACAAAAGAGAACTAATTTTGGTGCAAGTGTGATCAGAGACATATGCTGTTCTGTAAGTAACTCAAGGAGGAAACCCAAAAATCAAATATGTTAAATTGAATGAACAACATCCTCATTGGTCTTTAGGAGAAAACTAGTGAAGAGGTGTTGTAAATGAAAGTAGGAAGGTTTGTAATTTTTGTTGAAGAGAAAATGTTTGAAATTTATGGAAATAATATTAATGAAAAACCAGAATTATTATTGGTTTGGAATTCATGTAGATTTTTGTCAATATCTAATAAAAAGGCATATATTTCACTGAGGTGATCAATATCTGATCTTTTGTTGAGGCAATTATTGGATTGTAAAATAAATGACATTTCCGAAACAATTTTTGAGATGTGTTTCTTTCAGTTGATAAAATTTTTGTTGAATTATAGTCCAGTTTAAGACCTTCTTTGTACACATGGTTACTGAGAGCACATTTCTCAGGATGTAATCTACTATCACTTCTATGTTAACTAATTCTGTCTTCAAGCAATCTTGACGTTTAACCAATGTATTCCCTACCACAGTTTAAGCAAGGAATAGAATAGATCTAGCTATTTTTATTGCCTTGTAAATGTTTTGATCATAATAATCATTCATCCTGTGTCCTGAAATGTCTCATAATTTCTTGAATACAGCACTTTTCAATTCCTATTGAGCCATGGTGCAGAAAGTTCACCAGTCCTCATAAATATCTCATTAAGGATTATACAGTGTGACTCTCATGATATAATCAACTGTGATCTACAAATCTCGGGAAGGAAAAGATCTTCTTACTGTTAAAAAACACGAGCTCTTCAGAAAATTATACGGCGCCTTCTCGGATTTCTTACTCCTACCTTTGAACTGATTGTAGTCTAGACAAGGCCCAGGAAAACAAACGATTTGTCCGATTGTATCGAAGATAACCAAAGTGGAGACGTATCAATCGCTTATATCTTACCTGTCGTTTGGCAGGCCCGGACTGATATATAATTCGAGCCCGTGAAAATATAAAAAATGTATATTTATACAGTGTGTCACGCTTTTTCCACCTTCTTACACTTTTCATTAGTGTAGTGTTTTACGAGGGTAATGGGAGTCAGGGGTGGGTCAATATAGGTAATTGAAAGAGCTGAAAATCGTGCATTTCAAGCATGAAAATTTTCGTAACTCCTACACCCAAAATTTGCGATAGAAACATTCATCATCCTTGTTTCAAATTCACGTCATTTGACAAATGACGAAGAGAACATTCAGATAAACGTATATTGTTTGTGTTGCATGGAATTACGTGTAACCTCCAGTGATTTTTTCAAAAATAGTTGAAGCAGAACTTCATATTGGTCAGAAGTAGAGAATCATTTCGCAAAGAATGAAGGAGCATATAAATAATTTCAAGGATATACATTATAGAGATTGGTTATCCTCCAGACCGTTCTTATTCTTAGAAACGGCTCGAGATCAAAGAAAAAGATGAGACTTCATGCCTTGAAGGATATACCATAGTCCGAATTCAATATGAAAGACTTGGTGTAGATGAATCTATGATTTTTTTCAGGTGAATGTCGCGACAGCCTTTCATATCATATGAATTGTGTAATGGTAATTAAGGGGTGTGAATCAATTCAAAATTTATTTTCTTCTTTGAAAAGCATCCTAATAAAACCTTGATTTTGAAAAAAATCT
>WOGO01002453.1:0-15814 GCA_015342085.1 Leptinotarsa defecta | reverse complement strand
TCCCATCAAAAATAAATCACCAGAACGTATTTAATAATAATACTATCTCCTTTATTATTTATTAACCAAAACGAAAAACACAACATAACTTACATATTCAACTTACAATTGAAATAAAGGACGAAGTTCATCGTCCGTAATGAAATACGTCACGGAAAATGTGCTCCCACTTAACCCTGAAGAGGAAACAAATGAAAAGAAAAAGAAAAGAAAAACAAAACTGTGATTGTTACATATACTGATATTATAATATAAATACGAATAAATACCTTACATAAAGAGTTCACTCTACCTATTCCTTACAAGATATCAATAATTTGATTTAATTTCAGTCTAAAAATAGTCTTTATATTTAGTTTTGAACTTTGTGAAATTAAATGTTTTGAAGGGGTTGGGGACAGAATTATACTTTCAAAAATTTGGTACCTGAAAGACCGCCTGAACATTTCTGTTTTAAAATTTGGCATTGCAATCATATTTTCATATTGAATATTTAGGTTATGGATGTCCGTACGATATGTGATTTTCTTATGAAGATAAAAAATTAGCCATATATGGACATCTAAAAGAGACAAACCATACAATGAATCAAGGAAACATGAAAATTCTTCATACATGTAACAAAGGAAGGGAGATGAATTTATTGGAAGCGTCGGAAATAAATAAATTGTAAAGGACCCCAAGTTCATAACGCTCATCGACCAACTAGATCTATGCAGCTCGGCCCTTTTGAATTTAGGAATTTTAGGATCCATCCAATAGTTGGTAATCGTGACATATTGTAATATTGGTAACATATAAGCCGAAACCGGTCGTAACGAATAAATAAACACAGTAGAAACTAGACAAAAGAATTTTCTTTATTCTATATTCAACATGAATTTCTACAAAATAAATAAGTCATCAATCGAAGTCATCAATAGCAGATAATTGAAAAGATCGCCAATAACTGTTAAGAAAAAATCCTACCGAAAAGATCGTAAACTTCCTTCCTTGAATTCAACCACCAAACTTAAAGAAATGGCCACTCAATGGGCTTGTTTCATGATTTTTGGTTTATAGTTGTTCATTTGATAGTAATTTCAAATTGAAAAATAGTGACGTCACGGGCCTAGTCCCGCTTCTTCGATCAACCAATAGGAACAATACAAATAATGAACATTGGCAAATTGTAAAATTCACGGACCGTATAAACAGTTTCTGATTCATTCGTGATTCAAAGTAAAATTACACTCACTTCAGACAACTAAATCTAAGAAGAAAGTGTAAGAAATGCTTTGGAAGAGAGAATTAATTATACATGGGATCCAAATAACACAAAACGCAATAAAAACGTTATTTTTGAAATATCTCCGGCAGTAGACATTTTCTTGTTGATATCACAGAAATTTTAATAATGATAATGTATAGGAACCCTTTAACGTTTAAATTCATGAAAAAATTCTCCATACGAAATGAAATGTAGTCGAAAATCATGATTCTAAATATAAATTGACGAGCTATATTTTTAATATCGAAGGCTTATGAACCCTAATAATATAAATCAATTATGCATTCATGTCACCTACCAAAAATAAGAAATTCAACGTGATATATTAGCTATATTGCCACCCAGTCAGCTATCTCTCTAAAAATATGTGACAATGTACTCTTTCTAATGTTCCATAACTTCGTATTTTTGTTAAAATAATTGACAGTTGGCAATAACGTCGTAGACACGATCAATTTTATTGGTCAACAGACACGCGGCCAATTTAAACTCTTGCTTCTCGAATTTTTCCTTTCATTTTCAATAGCATGAAACAAGCCCATTTACTTATTGAAATTAAATCAGCAACAAAAATATATATATATATATATATTGAACAACCGACTTTTTTACAATGTTCTACATTTTTTCAAATATTCACGATTTATCATAAGTCCAATTTAATTATAACATTGTTTTTTTTGTGTTTTTGTTTCTCTAGGTATGTGATAAGCTCTCTTTATGGATGGATACCCTCACAAAATTCGTAGACGTCCAAGCAGTCGAGAGTAAAGAAGATATTCCTCCTTTGACGATTTCCTCTCTAGAAGAGGAGAGCGAGGAAGAGAGTGCGGAGACAACCGGAGAAGGGATAAGCGAGGGGACGAGTGAAGAAACGGGCGAAGAATCTGAGGAAGAAATTGGTGAAGGAGCAATTGAAGGTGACATAGGAGACGAAACTGAAAGAACCACAGATGTTGACTCATCGGCTGAAGATGGAGAAGGAAGAATTACACCAACAAAATTATGGGACTATCATGACGATGGAGAAGGTTAATTACTTCATTTCATATTAACCAATATATTCATTCACTCATGACAGACTTGCGGTTGAAAAACGTGAATAAAATATTCAATTAGTTGTTTTCAACGATCATTTGTTACATGAACAATCGCCTTTCTGATTCGATGAAGCTGCTTGCAGCACTCTCTTTTGTTTGTGGAGTTGAATTGTACGATACAATATGGAATACATAGTATATATATCAGGTGTGCTTCAATTCAAAAGAAGACGAACCCAAAATGTAAGAACTCTCGATTCGTGAAATTAAACTTTGGTTGAAATGTCAACGAGCATTCGAAATCTTTTTCAACTTATCTTACTTTTGTTGAATAACCGCACATCATCCAAGGGAAGATTCATTACTTTCTATTATAAGTCTAATAGACCCTTCTTCGTATAGGTGAAGTGTTAGAATTTGGCCCAAGTGAAGGAAAGGCGGCCCTAAATCAGTTCTTCGAAACTCTGGGAGACTTGGGCGATAATATAAATATTTTAGATCAGTTGATTGAACTGTATGAAAATAGCCCTGAAGATTTTCTGATGAGCGAGGTAAGCAATCAAATCATATCCATTCAATAAAGTAACAAATACTCATGATATCAAATGCCTGACATACATATCTATATGAGGTGGAATATCCATATCCAAAGAATGACCTCTAACTTTAGAAAACTTACCTACAGATTCGAATATCTCAAAAGATGTCCGTTTTAATGACGTGTTTTTATAGCTCCTTATCTCAATAAATATGATCCTATGTCATGGTACCTATATTCTGATCGAAAGACAATTTTGTAATCTATGCATTGATACTGCTCAGTTTTTTTTATTTCAATTTTTTGCCTCTTATCAGCATATGTGTAATTGATGACTTGTTTAGTTTGAGGTAATTGATGATCACTTTAATGAAATGAATAAAACCACTTTTGTCTAATTTCCACTAGTTAATTTTATTTATACGATCGGTTTAACCCCTTCATCCATTGTAATGGTGTTAAACTCATTATCCATTATAAAAGATACTATATAATATTGAGCCACCATCGGCCAACTTTTCTCTACTTCAAATTGAAACAAAACGCTGCTTAAACAGACAGAAAAACTAACCAGGCAGTTGGTTGTCTCTGCCAGGCATTTGACAACGATACCACAGATTAAATATCTGTGACGATAGGGTTCTTCTTTTCTCTTCTTCTTCTCTTTTTTAATAGTCTTCGCTTCCCTTCAGCGCAGTAGGCCAGAATGATAGGGTTAAAGAACAGACTGTTTGACGTTAGTTTGCTTAAATTCGTTCCGGAGATTTTACCCTCCAATATAAACCTCGAAGTGGTCGACCTACTGTAATTTATGACGAAGATTTGTGGATCTTGATGGAATGTGACTCATCACAAACGGTGCGTGGGATGGCGAAAGACCAGGGCGTCAGAGCCCATGTGGTTTTTAATGATTTAAAACGTATTGGAAAGGTCAAAAAGCTCGGAAAGTGGGTGCCCCACGATTTGATCGGCATGATCGGCCTTCGTCAACTTTATCGAATCCCGAACACTAAATTTTTATGCTGATGGAATTATTCGACTTCTGTTAAATTGGCGCAAGTGCACATATTCAAATGGCGCTTATTACGATCAAATTAAATTTACAGTTTGAAGTAGGCTCATAAAAACGGATAAACATTTTCAAGCAACTTAATTAAATTCAAAAAGAGAGTCTTTACTTTTTCTACAAGGAAAAAGGTGTATTGATATCAGATAACTCTTTTTTCACTCAGTTGGAATTCATGAATGATCAATATCAAACCAAAAATATGAAAATATACAGGATATTACATTTGAACTGAGGAAGTTGGTACCAACTTCCGAATATACCGGAAGCGTTGGGAAAACGTCATTATTTTCATTCGACAAGGCATATCAAAAGACCTATGTTTGTCAATTTTCATTTTATGAATTCTATTGTTTCCCAAAAATACGGCTAATCGACGGTCATCGCGCTGTTCCTTGTATACTTCATATCAGGCAGAAGCTTTGAGCTTTTATGAATTTATTTGCTCATTTCAGTGGATATTATTCTTCATATTAATGAAATCTTGAAAATAAAAATCATAGTTATAAGTTATTGGACTTCTTACTATATATGAGTTGAATGACGTTAAAATGTACATATTATTATCGATATATCAACAGGTGGAAGCAATGCCTGGCATAACCCACATGGATATTTTGAATAAACTTCGAGAACTGAAGGGAGAACTCATTGATAAAGGCCCCAAGCGTTCCAGTCTCGAAGAAGCTATGATTCAATGGGCGAGAGACGTTGACCCGGACAAAGTTGACGAGAAAATGTTGAATGCAATTCATGAATACGCTTGTGCTCTGAGCCAAAAGCTGAAACCTTTGTTGGGGTCAGATGACAAAACCGGCAAAGGTCCAGGTTAGTAAAGCGAGAAGCCTGTTTCAGTATTTCAAGTGTAACTTTGCGTTTTCCTGAACTTGTGAAATATTATTCATTATTTATAATAAATATTTTCATTTTTATATATTTTTTTCAAGTATTATTCAAAATTTCGGTTGTGCTCTGAGCAAAAGATTATGCTCTGAGCAATAGTTTATGCTCAGTCTTGATCGTTATTCATAGTAAACATTTTTATTTTTTCCTTTTTCTATTATTAATCAAATTATACGTCGTGCTTTGAGCTTGTGCTCTGAACCACGGGCTTGGGCTCTGAGCAAAAGCATGTGCTCTGAGCAGAAACATGTGATCTGAGCAAAAGTTTGCGCTCTGAACAAAAGCTTGTTCTCTGAACCACAAGCTGAAACTTGTGCTGGGGGTGGATGACAAAACCAATAAAGGTTCAGGTGGGTAAGTCGATGAACCTGTTTCAGGTTAAACTTTGCGTTTTCCCGAACTTGTGACTAATCCATCAATTAATAATCATTATTTATACTGAACATTTCCATTTATATATATTTTTTTCTATCATTACTCAAAGTGTCCCGCTTGTGCTCTGAGCTTGAACTCTGAGCAAACACTTGTGCTCAGTATTGATCATTATTTGCAGTAAATATTTTCATTTCTTCCTTTTTCTATTATTATTCAAAGTTTAGGTTGTGCTCTGAGCCACAAGCTTATTCTTTGAGCAAAAGCATGTGATCTGAGTAAAAGCGTATGCTCTGAGCAAAAGCTTGTGCTAATTGATATTCATTATTTGTAGTAAACATTATCATTTCTTTTTTTTTCTTTCTATTATTAGTCTAGATTGTGCTCCGAGCCAAAACCGTGTGCTCTGATCTAGAATCTGAAACTTTTGCTAGGGATGGATGACAAAACCGACAAGGCTTGTGCTCTGAGGAGAAACTTTTGCTCAGTATTGGAAAGTATTCATATTAAATAGTTTTATTTCTCTTTTTTTTAGTTTATTATTCAAAGTCTAGGTTGTGCTCTGATCTACAAGCTTGTGCTCTGAGCAAAAGCATGTGCTCTGCGTAAAAGTTTGTGCTCTGATGAAAAACTTGTGTTTTGAGTGACAGCTTTTGCTCTGAGAAATAACTCGTGCTCTGAGCAAAAGCGTGTGTTGTTAAAAAATCATCATTTAAAGAATAGAATAGAATAGAATAGAACTTTATTCGTCACTAGAGTTATTACAAAATAGGGTACAGAATGTATAACTTATTGAACTTGTAACAAAATATAATGTTAATTTAGTATTTATACACATATATACATATAAATATAAAGTTCATTTTTCTAGAAATTCCTATAACGAGTAACATTCCCTGGATTCTAAATATTTGTAAAGCGAGTTTTTGTAAACATTTTCAAATATGTGATCTGAGCAAAAGCTTGCGCTCTGAGCCAGTAGCTGAAACATTGAAGAACTACGAGCAAAAACATTTTTTTCTTTAACTCATTTTAATCATATTCAATAACTGAATTTTATGGAACTGGCCCACTTTTTGTTTATACGCCTCAATTTTATGAAATTAATTCTCTACTTGATTTTGGTTTCTTTTTCAGAAAGTACTTTTAATGTACCGTTTGAAGAACTCACATTTCCAGAGGAGGGAGAAAATGAAGTGAAAGTTGAAACTGAGATGGCGGAAGGAATTGAAGAGGAAGGAGATGAAAAGAAAGAAGTCGAAGGAGATGAAGGGAAAGGAGTTGAAGGAGATGAAGGGGAAGGAGTTGAAAGGCTGGGGAAAGCAGAAGATGAAGGTATGTAAAGTGATATACAGTTGAAATATATAAAAATATAACCCCTTCAATTCAACTTGGGAATATTCAAACATTTATTCAGCAGGCTATAAGCATGTATTCAAGGTTACTCTCACAAATTTTCAAGTTCACAAACACGTCGTGCTCTCTCAACCAACGTTTTAAGTAACTCTCCCTTTTGTTGTGGCTGGTAGTTAGAGTTTTTGTTCAGGTGTTGGTTTCCTGTACACTCTGTGGCCCAATGTACCATCTTCACGTCTGTTAACGTTCCTTTCGTTTGAGAATATGCCTTTTAATTCAATTTGTAAACTAGCATTTCAATAAAGTAACAACACATAGAATTTATAGGCGGAGAAGATTTAGAAAAATCAGAAGGCTATGGTAGAGAAGATCATAGCGAATATGCAGAGGGAGGAGAAGAGGAAGGAGAAGAAGGCGCAGAAACTGAATCAACTCCGGAGCGGGAGCCAGATGAACTTGGTAAAACGGAAACAGACTTGAATTTGAATGAAGACATGAGAGAATCGATAGATACGAAAGAGTCAGGTGAAAATACTTTGATTTCATTTCTTTAAATCATTGCGTTTTCGAGCAGGTTGGATACGGATATTTCAAGCCAGGATATCCTTGGATATGAAATGGACGTTAATATAAGAGGAGGCGAATTCAATTCTATTTCGTCACTGGTTACATTTGCAACAATATTTTCCGACGAATATCTGTAACAAGTTATAAGACCATGCGGGATGTCCATTTGATACTCATAGGATATCTGGTACTGTCTATGGCATGTGTGTTAATTCTTATTGGCAAACTTCAGATTTCGAAACAGATGAAGAGAAGTTTATTAGAGATATAGAGGGAGAAGGTTACATGCCAGATGAGATGCCAACTGTTTTTACAGAAGAAGAAATTGAAGGAGAGGAGGAACCTACAGAAATCGATGTACTCTATCGAGCTGATGTAGAGCCACCATCAACAGAGGAACCTTCTCGACTAACAGAAGAAATCACACCAGTTACAAAAGAGGGAGTTCCTCCAATACCAGAAGAAGAGGTATCAGCAGTAGGTAAAGAGGTTAGTAACTTTTTAGGCGTTCTCTCCGATTTTTCCAGGTTTTGGAATGAAGGTGCCCTAATCTTCATTATGTCATGCCATCTTGCCAAATCTTCATTCCACCAGGAAGCATTCCGGTTTGATCCATGGTCGACGATGAGACAATGTTCTTTATACATATAGATAATATCTCCCACTAAATCGGTCTGCTGCTGCAGTTTGTATTTCAGTTTGGATTGGCACAATAAGATATAATGAGGTAGTGAATGTTCATCTCTTCAATTGGTGTCAATGCTCCCCCAGGTTAGGTGGTGTGTTATGCCAATAATGTTACGTGGTGTGTCTGCTTGGAAGGCTCTTACTAGCTCTTCCACACCCATGATTATTAACGGTTCCTGACTATCTTGAGGAAGATACGCTGATCCAATAACGATTTCCTCAGGTCTTTCCTCACTAGCCATCTTTAGTTTGACCGTCATCAAGTCCTTGATACGAAAAGTGGAATTTGAAATCTAGTTTATTTTCTTTGACAGGCACAACCAACCACTCCCACACTAGAATCCACAATGCCGGAAATTACTTTTCGACAACGTCTAGTCAGGCGAATTTTCTCAATACCAAGAAAAACCTTCGCTTTGCTATCAGTGATGATGATAATTATGAAAACTATGCATATTCTTGTAGTCTCTGAGATTCTGTTTCAAATTAACTCTCCACGGATCTCTCCCAATCTCATGATCTTACCCCTGTAGACCCAGCAGGGTTCATGTATGAGAGCCATATCAAACTTTAACATAAACTTTGTAAGTACCGCTCAAATCCCCTCTTGTACTACTCTCCAAGATCCCTTCTCCTTTCGTGTTCAGTTGTGCTTCATTAAGTTCCCATGGTTGTCCACATCCACGGAGCCCCCTGCATGGATGTAAGTCTGAATACTCTGAGAAGTCGTCTGGTATCTCAGAGGATTTGTTGGTGGTACCTGATAAGACCTTAGTAACCTTCATTCTTCGACACGGGTCGCATAACACCAGGGGATTGGCTTCAAATTACGTTTCCTCATAACTTTTTCGATCATGAGATCATGGCGAGTTGAAATGGTGAAAATCGATCTGTACTCGGAGGCGGTTTATCGAAGGTGGGGGAAAGGGGGTATCGGAGTAATAATACAAAACATTTGAAGCAACTTCAGAATCATAACTAAAGAAAAATAGAAGTCAATAACATGTTTCAGGATGACAGAGTTATCAGAGGACACAAGCCTTCGGTGGTAGTGGAGCACTCACCAGGCACGGTTTGTTGTCTTTCGCTGAAAATTTGGGCAGTTTGGCTTCTCGAAATCACCCACAACGCCCACACTTGGACGAAATGGATGCACGAAGTCATAAAACAAGTGAGAGAGTTCGCGTCCATCGTTAGAGGCGACGTGACCCTTCCGAACGGAGAGAAAAAGATTTTGTACAAGGAGGATTGGCGAAAGTTCACGAGAGATACCGAGGAAAAGATTATCGCCTGGCGACAGTATAGCGCTCATGTCAAAGAACTTTCAAATAGCATTATCGATAATTTCCATATGAAGAAAGTGAATTGTTGTCCCAAATGCCTACAGGTAAGTTATTTTTCATTTTATTATGCTGAGACAGGTTCACTTATATATTTAAGCTCAGACAAGCAAAACTCGAATTCTCATTGTATTGAATCATCCAGAACTGGCTTATGTCGTATTTGGAAAGATTTAATTCTTGGATAGTGCATATTTTCTTGATTTACTTTAATTTACGTAGATCGTTCAGCCAGTTTTTTAGCATTAATTTCCAGTTGAAAATCACAGTTTTGACTTTCCTAAATTTAGAGGCCTCGAATTACCATTTAGTTATTCATTCAAACCGTCGAAAGTGTCTCATTAGACGAATTCTTAGAGACAATATCATCAATGCTTCTGTTTCCAATGAAGTAACTGTCACAAACGTGAAAAAAGTGCCAATGAACTTGCCTAATAGTGTGGACTCTTTATAATGTCTTCATCTGCCTTTCCTGTTAGAAAGAACCTATAGGTACCTTAAATCATGGAAACACGCATTCTCAAACATTTAGAATGATTCTACATGTCAAACGATCATCAATATATATTCGGTGGGCTGTTGCACTTAATATTCTCAATGGTTATGATCGTATCTGGCATAAGTAATTGCTAATATAACTTCATAACTTCGAGGACTTGCCAGATTCTCTTTGTTCATGACTCTCCTTTTCTCAATGATACTTCTCCAAAAGTAGCTATCAATGGTTCTTTCTTAGATACCTTTACCGTCAACGATGGTGGTCTATTATAAATTAGCAACTCATTGTAACAGACCCCTGCTTGTTTTCGAACGATATTCAATCTGTTGCGTGGCACTTCAGTTAGATTGACATTCAACTTCTTTGTTTCGATTCGAGAGATGTTTCCCATTGTGCTGTAGATTGTATGCTGAAATTTATTTACTACAATCGATTATCTTCTTCGTTGGGCTCGCTGTTTCACTTCGCATTCTCCTACTGCTAATACGATGAGGTTATGGTCCGTAGACCCCTCAACAAGTATATACATCTTTGATGGACGAAGGCATTGTTTTGAACTATGGCCGTGTCTAGTATGTGCGGCACGTGGTTGTCCGCTATGGGGTAGTGAATTAGGGTCTCAAGAGAGAAAAATTACTGGAAGTCTTCCAAGATCTCCGATTTTCGGAGAGGCAGAGACCTGATTTGCGTTGGGTGGTGGTTTACAAATATTTCTGCTATGTCGGCTTTTTGTATGTTTACCTGTGGGAGCAGGTACGTCGAGAAAATCTCATCTTAATTCGAACGACGACTGTTTCGCCCGTTTGTAGTTCTGATTTTCGGTCCTCGTGCTGTACCCGGTCGGTCCCGGGATGCATAGATCCTGCAGGGCTCTCAACCTGACTTCTTGGATTGTCATGGCGTCTATAGGAAGACGTGACAACAGCTCTTATAGTTAGTCATTGCGCCTTTCAATGCCGTTGACATTCCAAGATATTATTACAAAATTTTTCGGAATCCGTTGTACTGCCATTAATCATTTCAAGATTGTTCTTGAAGGAACGCAGTGAACAGTGCGTGAATTATTTTCTTCTTCACATCGGTCAGCTTGTTTTGGCTTCAGCTTGTCTTGTCTCTTTTGGACGCTGCGTTTCTTGGTTTCTGCCTTAGTTGGTCGTCGCATCTGTTTTTAGCTTAGGTTTGGGGAACATTTTGTACCCACTGTAGCTCATCAGATGTGCCTCTTTGCAGGTCGTCGGTGTTTCCTTTGTCTCTGTGACTCGTGTTTCTCACTTCTTTTCGCGCAACGGGCTGTTGCGTGACAACATTATGGTGAGTGTCTGAAAAGCTGGCAGTGGTGACATTGCATAATGGCGCTCCCACATTGTTGCTGGGGTTTTGTGCGTACGATAAGGTTAACTCATTTTTTAACCTCGAAAAACCTCAGAAGATCAAACAGAGACTACATAATTGATAAAAAACGTTCATCTTTCGATTGTGATCACTTGGTAAATTAACATAAGTCTCTCTTTAACGGATACCAAAACTTTCATCAGCTTTAAGGACTATAGAAAGGTCGTACTAGGCAAAACAATTTTCAATCTTCATAAGGTCCTAAAATATTTTTATATTTATTCATGATTTTCTTGAGGAATTCAACTTTTTGATTGTGAAATGTCTGTGATTTGCCTCCACCAGGATCACCTCATCAAAAATGTTGTCACCGCACATGAAACATTCCAAGCATTGACGGAAGCGATGAATTGCGCTGGTTATTGGCAGAGATGTTTGGATAATCTCGTACAGAAGACGACTGCTTTAACGGAATTGAATAAAAATGAATCAGATTCCGAAGAATCTGGTGGTAAGTTTTTTTTTCATAGTAATAAGTAATATGTGTCTTCAACACCAACTGACAAATTTTCGAGGATAATTTTGTATGCTGCAAAAATCTTCAAGAGCTAAACTCAAAGGCTCATTGGGGTAGTTGGCTTTATATTAATTAATTGAATTTGTAGATGATTTTGTGGAGATTGAAGAATTGGATATCAAGAAAGACGATAGCAGTGAATCTTTTTACGAAATAGAGGAATTAGATCCCAGTACATATACATCCAAACATAACCGTTAAATTTAAAGTATGTTCAATTCATTTTTGTGGTGTAATTGGCTACCTGCTTCATCCCAATAAAATTGTAATGTTTCTTGGTATTAATATATTCATTACCTATTATTATTATTATTCCCCATAACGGATCCAGTATCTCCGGAGCATAAGGTAGCAAAGGTGTCTCGTCAATTCCGCAAATGTAACATAGCAAAGTTTTATGTTGAATAATAAACTGTTTAATCTTCCTTTTGAAGATGAATACTTGGTGAGCTAAACACGTGTCGAGGTGTGAAAATAACGGTTTGGTGTTGAGATAAAACTCCAGTAATATTCATTAATACACCAAAGGTTCCAAACAGTGCATTATGTTGTTGGTTATAGGCTGAGAGCGCATATGGCAGACAGTACGTTAGAGTGTCAAGTGCCTCGTAGTAGGCAATGGATCCACTCATTTCATATTTTCTTATTTCCAATGTCGAAATGTTACTTTTGTGTGAAAATAAAATATTTGTTTTGGTTCTTTTTTTTCTCATTTGTTGAGCGAATAAAAGTAAAAGTAAAAGCATTATAAAAGGTTCATTTTTATAAATTTCAAATGGATTGATCTTGGAAAAATTCCCACAAATCACAAAAGATATAACGTTTATAAACGTCAAATTATAAGAAAAGCTTCGCCGTAGAAACCTTGAGACTCGAGTATTTTAACGGTTTCGTGGTACGGGACACAAAGAAAGACCATAAAAAATTCAAAAGAAAATCATTTTTGAAAAAAAAACATTATTCATTTCATGTGAGAATATAAATGAGCAAAATCACTTTAATATGAATGATTACCATCATCAAATGATTAAAACAAATTTTGTGTTCAATATGAACATGAATCACAGAACGATCCTAACTGTCATGTAGGATGGAACGGAGTAACCAAACACAAAACACAACAAACATTAACATTGTCACAAAAAGAAATGTTTTTGTTATTGTTTGAAATTCGAATGTGAACTTTAAACAATATATCAATCCACAGTCATTAAATGTAGTTTTTTAAATACGTATGGATAAAATAGTCCATGATGAATTTGGATGATATAATATATTTGTCCTTACTGTTTTTCTCCATGGGATTTGGGGTTTATTACAGAAAGATCAGTAATGTGGAAAACAAAAAGAAAATTGGAGCCGCCGTTGGATTCCTAATTGTATTCATTGTGTCTGGGTTTCACACCTTACATGTTTTAATAAGTACAATTATTAATGCCTGTATAATATTGTATGCAGATAAAAGGTGAGTAAATACAATAACTTCCAGTTTGTAAAAAAAATAAACTTTTGGGCATCTTTGTTAGTTTATTTTGATATTAATTGCTTTCTTCCTTTCTTCAGAAGTTTTACACATTTTTTTTTGTATAAAGATGGATAAGTAGAGAGTCAAAACGCGTTTTTCTTGAAGTAACTCATTCTTTTGCACCGTGCAAAACACCTACAACTAGAATGTATAGCAGATTAAGTCAGTTTTTAAATTGACGTGATTACACTTAATATTTTGGAATAGAATAAATATGTTTCTTCGAACACTAAAATGTCTATTTGTCCTGTGCTTTTCTGTATATAAACGTTGGCAGTATAAGGACATGGGAAATGAAAGAAGCAAATTATAATTAAACTATATCTGATTGGAATAGTTCCATAAAATTTCAAGGAATTTAATGCCATCATTTACATACAGGCTTTTGATTTTAGAAAATGTCATATATACACATTTGCCTTTTCGTTCTTATACCTGTTCTTCTTTCGAACTACTGCCTTTTTTGGAATCCCATATCCTCCATCACACACCAATTTAGTCCAAATGATGTTAACTTTGAAGATAGTTGGTTTAGCTTTCGAAGTTAATAATTCTTTTGAGATTACTAAGAGAAAAGAAGAATCAACTAAGAGTGCTGAAGAAAAATGTGAGGACGAGACAGTTTGTTTTGACTTGGAGTTTATGGATGTTTTCTATTATGTCTTCAATTATTGTGGAGTTCTGACAGGTAATGTACTGTTTGAAATACATATTGTTTCCTTTTTTTTTCTAGAGAACAAAGAAAAGTACAATAGAAGTTTGGAATTTTATCAAGTTCTGGTTTTGAATTTTGGAATTTGTTCAGAACTTTGTAAAATTAAAACTTCAAATTAGGAATGTATTCTTTTTTCATTAATTTGTGGCTCTTCTACTACTTTGTATAAAAGTTTATATGATTGATAAAAATGATAATGCAATTAGTAATATCTGAACATGACTAAGACTAAATTTTTATGCTTGTGTTAATGTTTTTATACATGTCTTGACATCTGTATGAAAACATCAGCATAACCGAAAACATTTTACATTATTCATCTCCTGATGATGCTGACTTTGTTAACAAAACGCTCGTCGCGTCGAGAAACAGTATTTTGTTCTGGTGTGGTAGACGTGTTTTCAATAGTTTAATTTCACGTCAGAGGTTCAAATTACACCTATCAGGTTGGAAACAAATTTGCTCTTACAAAAAACTTACAATATTTAGAATACAACATACCATTTTTTAAGTTATATTTCTTATGAAGCGTTAGGGAAAAATGTCAGTCAAGAAAAGTGTTGCAGTTCCGGTGCCTGTTTTTAAAAATTAGTAAAAGCAATTCCATACTCTGATTACGATTGGTAAACTTTTGATGATTGCTGTAAGGTTAACCATTATTCGTGAATTTCTTCAAAAAAATTTGCTTCTTATTTAAATTCAACCTTTTCAGGGCCGTATTTTCGTTATAGGACTTTTCTGGACCATTTACATAAACCTTATCATTTGTATGATAATTACATACCTGTCCTGGTTTCAAAATTGTATTGGCTTCCACTTCTGGGAGGATTACATCTCTCAGCTAATCACTACTGGCCTTTATCGGTGAGTGTCGAACAAAACAGACAGTTTACTTGTCATAATTATCGTAATTTTGATGACCTCCAATATTTCAGTATGTTAGCACAGAAGAGTTCTTGAGTAGATCGTTTTTCTACAGATATTGGTATATATGGCCGTCGTTCCTAATATTCAGGTCTAGAATTTTCTTCGGATTGATTTTAACGGAAATCGTTTGTATTGTTGGAGGAATGGGTGTTTACCCGGCATTTTCGAAACCAAAATCTGGCCATGGACCAACCCAAGACTTTGAAAAGTTGAAAGAAATGTAAGACAAGTGATTTATTCCTTTTTCAAACTAATGGCACATTATAGGTTATTATTTTCATGAACTTCTAATACTTCTAATAGCACCAACTTACAACGCTCTCGCTCTATTCTACAGGGTCTTTCACGACAAGTGTTTGTTAGGAATATAATTTTTTTCTGAAAAATTTGACAGTTACAGCACCTCTTGGAAAAAATCATAACTCATAGACAATAGCAGTTGAAAATGTGAAATTTCACAGAATCACACCTTAAGCATCAAGTTATGAACAGGTCCATCGAGTTTTCGAAAATAATTTACAGGGTGGTCGAAATTTCCACCTAAAACATAACATCGAGAAAACTGGTGAAACACGATTTTTTCAAATGGAAACCATACACTATTCTATCATTTTTGGGTACTACAAAAAAAAGATATCAAATTCATGAAGAATGTCCTATACCTAAAATACACCCCTAGCAAGATATATCCCATTTTGGGAAATATTTGAAATGTAAATCATTTGAAGCACCGGCTGTGGAAGCCTACTTACCATGATCTACTGGTTTGTTTATTTTTGATACCCTTTCTCACACCATAATTCATTCTTTCAACCTGTTTATCAGTGCTTTGAAGTCCTATTAGCACATTTGTGTTAAATTGATAATAACATGACTCTTATCACGTTTTAAATGTTTTCACGTTCAGTAATTCAATATTTTACTGTTATGTTCCAGTAGCAGATAAAAATTATGAACTTCACAAGTATTTGAATTATTTTGAATATCAGCAACATGTTGTCAAAGTAACAATAGATAGATAGATCTTTATTTAAAATAGGTAACCCTAATATACATATATATCCCAATTAAATCAATGGTGTATATATACAACATTAGAC
>WOGO01002452.1:0-15816 GCA_015342085.1 Leptinotarsa defecta | reverse complement strand
ATTTCAATTTAAGAGCCACCGGTGGTTCCACTTATATTTCGCTTGCGTCCCAGAAAGGGTGAGAAAAATGTTTCAAATAACTATAGACCAGTCGCTTTGCTATCAGTGATATCAAAAATCATGGAGAAAGTCGTAGACCAGCATATCTTCGAATATTTGAAAGGCTTCAACATCTTAAGCGATCATCAATATGGCTTTTGGAGATAAAGATCAACAGGCGACCTTCTATCGTATGTCTCCCATATTTGGAATAACGCAATCGAGAAACATGGAGAATCAAAAGCTGATGCGCTTAGTATTTCTGAAATCTTTAACAGTGTGTGGCATGAGAGTTTGCTGGCAAAACTTTGATGCCATGGCTTGTCGGATAATTTTTGTGTATGGCTCTTCAGATTCCTGAAAGAACGTTCCATGCAATTGAACGTCGATGGATGTATATCAAATACTCAAACCATCAACGCTGGTGATCCCCAGGGATCCATATTGTCCTCAACCCTCTTTTTATTGTATATCAACTACTCATTGGAAAAATCAAGGATCCAATATATTGCTTTGCTGATGACAGCACACTCCTCATTCCATTTAGATTCCAGGTCATCGGCGTTGGAGGCAGCAGTTGCATATCTTAATGAGGATCTAGAAATTATGTAGAATTAAGGTGGAAGTAACTAGGTTCAATTCAATGCCACAGAAACCCAAGCATCGATTTTCTCCAAGAAGATACATGTTTCCGAACCGGATATATTAGTGTCAGGCCAGACAATTTCGCTTTGTGCTTCGATGAATTTGTTGGGAGTTGAAATGGACACCAATATGTCTTGGCAGAATCATGTCGCTGGAAATGCAAAGGTTGCTTCTCAAAAGCTTGAAACACTGTTCCAATCCAGAAAACTGTACACACCTCAGCAACTTTTGATGCTTTATAGAGCTCAGATCTGACCTGTTTTGTATTATTGTTTTCTTGTATGGAGCTCCACTCCCAAACATACCCTGAAACTGCTGGATGCCATCCAGAAAAGAGCCATCCGCCTGATTGGAGACGCGTACATTATTTGCAACCTAGATAGTCCGGAACATCGAAGAAAGGTTTGAGATTTGTCTCTATATACACTTTCACGAAAAATGTTCAAGTGACTTGGCACATTTTGAAATGTACCAAGAGCGGTACATATCAAACATACGCGACGGACTATGGCTACTCATCGTTTTGAGGTTCACTGTTTAAGAACTCTTCAATCTGGAGAACTGCATTTAGGTGGATGAAACTTCCTGAGAACGTTTTTCCAAATGAATTCAATTTTCAGCGATTCAAATCCAATGTGAATCGCTTCTTTCGTACAGGATTTTCCTATAGTGCTTGTGTTTTGTGCTTAAAAAACAGTACATCACAAGTAATCATTCATTGTTGATTGAGATATTAAAAAATTCAGGGTTATCTGATAGATTAGCAGCCTGGACGCTCCAGCTTTCGCAGTGAAAGAAAATTGATGATGATAATTGGTTGTTTTTGTGAAGAGTGATTAATGTGAGCTCTAGAGTCCCTCAGCGTGTGCACTGTTCTCCCATGCCATTCAGTCTGTTTGTCAACGACCTTAAAGATTACAAAATTGGGAATTTTTATTGCTCGCTGATGATCTCAAGTTATTTTCAATGATTCTGAATAATAATGACATTTGTTCACTTCAAAACAAATTTGATGATATATCTGATTGGTGTAAGATTAAAATGTTATAAAACTTCTTTCAGTAAAAGTAAAATTAGGATCCCATCCTCTAATTCAAAAGACGGTCATTTGCTGAAAAACAAAGAACTGGTTATTGATTTGGGAATATTTTTTGATTCTCAATTGAATTTTCGCAAGAATATTAATCAGTTAGTGGTTAAGTTTCGAAGAATATTGGGGTTTACTTTAAGGAATTGTAGTTATCTGTCTCTCGAAGCTGTGAGGTCGGTGTGGGTTCGCCAAATCACAACACGAATAAGGTTCAATTATTTGGTCACTACAGTATAACGTTCATAATTTATTACTCGAGAAAGATTGAAATACATTCTTGAGATATTGTGATGCTGATCATGAGTATAGTCTTATTCTTCATGGATTAAACCTACTTACACTGGATAGAAAGAGAATTATGTTTGACATTTCTCTCATTTATAAAATATTAAATGGGATTATAACATGCTCATCTTTGCTATCTCAAAAAATCTAGCACTTCCACAAAGGATGCTGAACCATAATAATTGATTTTCTGTTAGTTTTCACAGAACAAGTTGTGGTTATGTTTTTGAATAGAGATGATATATTGCACGATTTCAATAATTTCTCTCAAGCCTTCAAGATTACTCTTCTGAGGATACTTTCAAGTGTTATAATCGCTGTAAGACTAGACTGTGAGTACCTGAGTTATTTCAGAACAGTATTATCATTATTTTGTGATTTTCAGTTATTTTTCGTTAGTTATTTTAGTGAGTTTTCGCCTCATTTTAGAATTATTTGTTCATTTTTCCAACTTTATTATGACATACTCTGTTCAAATTGAGAACGGTTTGTTTTTAGGTGAGGTTAATTTTTTTTACAAAGAAAGGTTTTGCTTTCTGCTTCTCTATCTTGATACAAAAAACATATTGAAATTTCCCAAACTGAATAGAGAAAAGTGTTTTTTGAATAATTCAGGGTTCATATAAGAGTATTTTTTTCGAAAGTCTTTTTCTTTTGTGTACTTTAATGCTCATATGACGGTTATTGTTTCATAAATGCTTTTTCTTTGAAATTGATTGCTTTTTTGTTTCCTTTGGAAGATTTCTACATGTTTTTGTATCAATATGAAGAAGTAGAAATCCAAAACCTTCATTTCCTACTATATTATGTTATTTTGTAATGGTGGTTTTCCGTTCATTGAATAAATAAATGAATATCAAGACATTCATCATCTTGCAGTATGTATTTTTCCATGTTAGACATCCTGGTTCGATATGATATCATAAGATTATGTCAATCCTACAATTGATGTGATGAAATCTTAATTCATCTATTCATTATTCATATTATAACTTAGGTATCAAAAAAAAATTACTCATTTACAATTCTAATAATTATAACCCGTTGATAACTGATGATATGAAATGAAGATGTTCAGAACTGTAGCTCCTATTCGATGAATAATACGAGTAAGTCGAAGCTTTGACAGAAATTTTTGAATTAATATGTTATCATCGTATTCAAAGAATGTCTAGTACAAAATTTCTAAGGAACACTTTCGCTAACAAAAACTACGTCTCTCATATTCCCATTATCATTCCAAAGTACAATGCACAGAGGTCATTAAAGGATTTACACAGAAAACTCAAACAGAAATTCATTTCATGAAACTTTTAACACGCCGTGCCCAAAAGCGAGAACCAAGAAGTAATTGTTCTAATTTGATTGTTCCAAAGTCGGTTGCTTCCTCATTCATTGAAAGAAAAGCAAAAAACCAGAAGTTAAGAAAAAGAGATTGAAACTTTTCGTGTCCCAATAGAGCTGATGTAATTGTATGAAGAAATAAAATATGATGAAATACTCTGAAAGGAATATTTCTGTATGAATGTAATTCTTGCAAGGAGTTTAGAGGAGAGCATCAAATCAATTTCATCTGATCATTTCATTCAAGTCATTCGAATGAGAAATTATTAAAATGTTTGAGTTCTATGTCCCATGCGACGTGGCCCAGCAAGGTACCTCTGCCTCGATTCAGGAAACGAAAGATTGCTGTGGTTCATGCATTTTCCGTGTATAGCTCCAAAGACATGAACAGAAAAAAAACGTATGATTATGTTCCTATAGTCAAAAAATTGAATAAGAACTCAATCGAAGTACTTCTACGTCAAAATACAAGGAAATAGCATGATTATTGTAATTTCTATGAATCCATGAGCATACGCGAAAGACATAACTGAAATATGAGTTACGTGCACAAACACCTTCAAAACATTAAAACAATATTCACACCCTAGGAAACCTATGAGTTGGTAGTTTCTTTAAAATTTCATTCCCCCTACTACAACGTTTATTCTTGACTGAACTATAACTTGAAAATTTTCTCTTTAATCGAAACAGACTAAGCTATAACTTTGAAAATTTCCTCTTTATTCGACAGTACATCTTTTGTCAACGTAAAATACTGAAATATTCATGTTGATTGAGCTAACGTTACGAAAAAGTATTAGATAAATTAATCTGTAGACCTCCACTCATAATAGGAAACAATTTTTTTCCTGTTCATGAGGCGATAAATATAAAACAGTGGGATCCATTTCATTATACAAAAATATAATCTGGCATATAACATGACGAGAAAAATTAGAAATTCTTGCAGAATTTTAAATTTTGGCAAGTGACTGCACAAAGCCGTTACAAAAAATTCAAGAATGACGCCATGGTTTATGTTATATACACAAAACAATAGTTATCAGGAATGGGTTTGCAGGAGCGGAACAGAAATATAAAATTTGATGGAAAATGAATACACTAAGAAAACCAATTCATCAAAATTATATAAAATGAAATTGGCCGATAGTTGGTGAAAATCCATAACTAACGTATTAAAAAAATACTCTATTGTGAGATTGTCACTGAACGTTTTTACAAAAACGCAACACGTGTATCGCCATACAGTGGCTTCTTCAGGCGTGTCTTCACTAACTATATTCTACATATTCAATGCTCAATATACCTTATTTCACAATTTCAAGTACTTGATTTTCACCTCAGTTTGTAATGAATCAAACTACCTGATCTTATGTGTCTGTTTCTACATTCTAGTCTGATTGATAATTCACTAAATTACCAGAATTCCTAAATATATTGATTTCTGAACATTCTGAAAGATTGAGTTTCAAACTCTTCTCTTGTAAATATAACACATCGTATTTATGATTGAACTCATGTTCTACTGCTGAAAGTAAGTTTGCAAATGTGGAATTGGTCTTACTTTTCACAAAACTATCTTTGATTTTTTGTGAAAATGTCCTCCCTGTTTGGCCAATATACTGTTTTGGGCAAGAGCCAGAGGTCAGCTTATATACTCCTGATCTATCCGACAACAAAGTTTCGTCTTTATTGTTTTTAATGAATTTACTTAGACTATTATTCGTTTACGCATTCTTTCTTCGAAACCGAGCAATATAATTGGTTGGTTCACCCAAATACGATAATGTCCTATAACTGCCGTTATCACATCTTGAATTTGGGTAGACCAGGTATATGAATTGCTTTTGTAGTTTCATGAAAAGAATGGAGTCTATACTATCTATCTGTTCAGTTGAGGAAGGAAAATTCACAGTCTTGCTATCAGGCCATCTACACACTTAATGAAACGATCCCAAATTTTTTATTGAATCATCAATTCACATTGTAAATAGCAGAGGTCTAACATTCCGTCCCTGCGATATTCGAGATGTCGTCGAAAAATATGGAAAGGGAAAGATACCCTTCAAATGAAATAATAAAAATGTATTCAATGAACCTCATTATATAAGGCGAAGATTCATCTCGATGCATATAACAACATCTACATATCCGTAAGAACCAGTCTCTTCGCCTGATGACGAACACTGGGTTAGTCGAACGCGCATCGAGAGACAGTATTTTTGCTTTGATGAGGAAAAAGTGTTGTCGATCCAATGAACGACATAGTTAACTCAAAGGTAATCCTATATGTAGCCATGAACAATACCAGAGATACTGTGGAATTTACACGGATGAAATATCCATGATACATTTTTTGATTGAAAAGAAGTGGGTTCACTTCATAAAGAGACTATTGATTGAATAATGTCTGCACATTTTTGTTTTTCACTAACTTTTTTACATCAGACAACCACTTGATATTATTCGAATAACTGAAGGAGTTAGTGACCAGTCCTACACATAACACGAGTGAATGATTAAGTAGTCATTGTCGTTGAAATGAAATAGACAACCCCTTTACTTCAATTCACATATCGACCTGATTTTGTTTATGAAATTCGTTCTTGAAATAAAATAGTGGAATTCTATGTTAACAATAAAAAAAAAAGTTGAAAAGAGCTTGAATGCTTTCTTAAACCAAGAATATCCGGAGATCGATACAATATTCTTTCATTGTATAGGAAGAGGTCTTTTGTGGTCTATTGGAAACCGAATTGAAAGTTTCTCTACTGAAATCTGCTCCAAATTCAGAATTGTATCGACTTCCGAACTCATTCCGTTTATGGTATTGAAAAAGATTTACTTAAACAATACAAGTTTTGGACAGTTTCTCATTTCCACACGAAATAAGAGTCATATTGATAACAAAAATAATACAATGACAATTCGATGGGATGAGTTTCAGCCAGTACTGTTTGGACGCATCAATGTACATGAACAAGAAGCCACAGAGAAATCAGGACATCACATTAACCTCTAACGCAGGTTATCCGATCATAAGCTGCATTATATATATTTTACGAAATGAAGTAAACAGTAACTGTTCTCATGTTCGACCGTTGCCGCATCGCCTTTGATAATGTCTGCCGCAGTGGCAGACAAAACATCATTTATAAAAAATATACAGACCACGGCTAATAAACCCAGAAACGTAGGATATTCAGTTTGGAGTTTACGTGGGTATTTTTCTTCAATATAGAAAATCATCCTGCGCCAAAGTTTGGCACTTTCGAGTGCTGTAGTACAATTTCATGATAGTAGGCACTAAATTTCCAGAAATATCATTTCATCGAAGGAGAAACATTACCGTGAAGGTTGTGATTCTATATATTTCATCATCATTTTTCCTTCATCTGTTCAGTAGTTCCATATTATCATACCCCTCTGCAAGAGGGCAGATTGAGGCAGAATCATCAGATATTTCTGAGAATTCGTTGCTTACTACTTTGGAATTATAGTATAAACTGTTCTTTTATTGAAGAAGAATAGCCAGGAAAAGAAAAGGATGAAGATATGATATCCCAGGGGTCAATTATTTTCATCAAAGCGATATTTTGTACCTGAGAGTCAACGTTGATTTTCAAAAAAATTTTCGCAATACTTTCTAAAATAAGAAATAATAATCACTAATTCAAATGAAACAATGAAATATTGAATCATCTCAGTAAATAATGGCTTCAAACATTTTGCAGAAAAAAAATTGTTTTAAAAATTTTCACAAATAATTCATCTTCCAATAATGAATTCGAAAAATGTTTGAAATATGCATTTGGATCTAACAAACTATAGGTTGATTACCGCTATATGTAACTTTATCATTAAATTACAAAAAATATTGTTAGATCCCTCTGTAAGTACTTGAAAAAATCACAATTCAAAATATAATACCACATTTTCTCAATTTTTCTGTTACTGAGAAGAGGTGTTATCAGTTTTTTCGTAGCTCAGCTGAATTTATTTTCTTTATTTGATAATAGAATACTATTCTAGGAATTCTGCGCCAGTTTGTTGAATAGTTCCCAACTTCCGTCTCTGGTGATTTATAAACGTTGTCTTCTATCATTCGAAATATTTCTAGCCGTTTTCTATTATTTTGATGAACTCAATTCTGTCATTGAGCCAGATAGTAGGTCTGATGATTATTTCATTATCTTTTCACTTCTATGGATTCCACTCATCGTTTCCACTCCCAAATAACCAATCGTTTTGTTATACCAATCTGTCATTTTTCATAACTACCGATAGGTGAACACTTTTTACAGTTTCGACTCTAAATTTTTCTGATCGTAGTGTAATTCTGAAAACCATGTTATTTAAAAACACATCAGCTACCTTACTTCAGATAAGTAGTCCATAATTACCATCAACCTTCTTTTGATTCCAATCTGTTGGTCAATTGACTGTGCGTATATAAGAATATCAGTTGGGTCGATTTTTTTTGGAGCTGATTCAGTTTATTGAATTATTATTCATTTTGTGAAACTTTTTCACGCGCGCTTGACTTGGGGAATGAGCTGGTAAATACGTGACGAGAGTGTTACGAAAAATGTGATCGGACGAGGCGAACGAAAGCTGAGAGGTATAAGTTAGTGTTCACACAATATATTTTTATGTTGTAATAATACAACAAAAGTTCACAAGAAAACGTTGAATATTTGAAAGCAATTGAAAACAACAACACATAAAAACTTAGCAACAGGGTAACATATTATGACATACTTCAATTTTGTTCGTCCTCAGGAGCATTATGAATTCAAAAATTGACTATATATCATTAGCAGTTAAATATGTTATTTGTTTATTGAATTCCTCATACGATATTTTGTTGACATGTTTTGGTATTGAGTGATGCAGTTAACACCCTTCAATGTATTTTTATATGTACTGTTATTGACGTTTCTGAATTATATTTTGTTATTAATGCGAGTCGTATAAATATGTATAGCGGTTTTTGTTCGGTTTTGATGTTGTTATAAGTCGGAAACTTTCAGATATAGATTGTAAAAACAGTAGGAATCTTATTTTCATCATATACTTCTGCACGATTCAGTATATTCCAGATGAAAAATGAGGCATATCAATCTTATCTGACCAATAAATACTCTACCCCATTCAGAGACTTGTTGAGGTATTACCACACACTGTTTATCTGCAGACCATGTTAATTTATCACGAATAGTTCTTCCTGAGAAATTATTATCATCATTACAAGCCGACGAAGGAATGTTTACATTTCACTGTACACATTATTGTGTGACATTTAATCCCTTTTTGGTACCTCTGGAGTAGTGTTTCTAGTAGTGAATTTGGTTAAATCAATTATGTATCGAAGGAAAGGTAGTTGATCCCGGACTCACCCTGGTGAAATTTATAGGTCCACTATATCTCTACTTGAAAATTCCTCATCAACTTCAACAATGCTCTCTCTATTAGTAAATTTGTTTCGTGGGACTAGTTTCGTTCCGGCCATTTTGATTTTTTTATCACATGGACTATAATTTGACCGAGGTTACGAGAAGTCTTCCCTTTGACACTACACCTGTAGCTCGTATCAATTTGCTAGGCCATTGCAAACGTACATAAATCTGTAAAAATAGCAGAATATGCAATCTGCAAATACTAGTATTGTACAATGAAATAACAACTCTTCTCACATCCGTGCGGAGTTGAAAAGGATTGCTGGTTATTCACATTTTTATGAACTTTCATGAAAACAAAGTACACTCGATTCCTCTTCACTTCTCTTGGTAAGTTTCCGAGACTTCGAAGGAAATGAACAAGGTGAAAGCCTCTCCAACAACACCATTGATATAATGCTACACCCATCCGTTCGAATGGAGCTATTAAAATCTCATTGTTCTTTCTTTTTATTTTTCAGTTCCTCCGTCAAACGTCCAAGTGAGCGATGACTGGGGCCCGGTGAGAAATGGCATAACGACGTCGTACGCCGAGGGGGCGAGCCTGACACTAACATGCGTCGCTAGTTTGGGGAAGCCACTCGCCAGGGTAAGTACATATACGTAGGAATGGTTTCTTCAGTACAGCTGGGAACTCTTCGAATCAAACGAGTTAACTGTCCACGGGGGGAAGGGATGCCAGGCTGAAACCTAATCCAATCAATAGAATAAAGTATTAAATGAAGTATGGAATTCAGAAGGTATAGTAAGCAGTTATTTGAAGAACAGAAAATTTGCATGCTGAAAAAAAACAGGAAGTCAAATAACAATGAAAACGTATTTCAAAATCATACTTATAAGATTTCTACTCGAAAATTTACAAAACTGCGACACGTGTTTGATAAACGCTAGCATCTTCAGCCGTCACGTCATTAAAGTTCATAAAACAAAATCATTTTTCCATAAATTTCAATAATGTATCAACCAATAACAATACATTTCCTGAGGAAATGTTTGATAAAACACTTCAGTCTTGAATATATACGAAGAATTAAAATCATCCTTAGACGTATTTTCCAGTAGATGCCTAACGCTACGCTACCACCCATTCAATTAAAATCAGAACTATGCTCAAATGCCACTTCGAAAAAAAAAATGGGTTGAGATAGAAAATATAAATTGAAAATATTACTCTCAATGGATGATTTGGATTCTGAAATATTCAAAAACCTTCAGTAGAACCAAGAAAAAAATTCGCGAAATGATGGGTTTCGGAATTTTTTTGCCTAAAACCGATCGTAAACCGAAAACTAAACATTTTTAGAAACAAGTATAAGAGTAAAAAAAACTGTTCATTTTGAGAGGTATTTGGTTTCTAACAAATTGTCAAAAATACCTACGAAAAAATGTCATTATATTTTTTGTTCGTGATACGTCAGTGCAGCGATTGAAATGGGTTTCATCCTGGCACTTTTTCCTAGAGAGTTTATTATTTTTATTTGAAACGTTTTTAGGGGTGAACGCTGTACTACAAAGGTCAGATCTGATGCATAGTTTAAAAAATCCGCAGGTCTCATAGTACATTTTTTCTGTTGTATGCAATAAAGTTAGTGATTTGAATATGTGGACTGTTGATTTTCTAAATGGTCATCAGTTTCATTTTCATGTTCTTCTTGTTATCGTTATTATTCATATAGTTGAAATAGTGTTCGAAAATTAAAAAAAAACATGCACTCAATTAAACGTCATTGTCCTTTGAAGTTCCTATACAGAGTTAAATTCATGCATCAAATATATTCTGAATGTGTTGAAATTCACTTGCTTACGAAACTAGAACCAAGTTGTTTTATCAATAAACAATTGAGAAACAATGATCCGGATGATTTTTGTTATCATTATTATTTTTTTCAAGATGAAACACAGGCACTACAGAAAAATCCCCAAGGCGCTTTTAGAACGGTGTCTGTGTAAAAGTGGTAATTCACATTGGATTTGAATCGCTAGAATTCAAGTCCATTTGGCAAAATGTTCTCAGGAAGTTCATTCCATATAAACGCCGTTCTCCAAATGGAAGAGTTCTCAAACAGTGAAGTTCGATGTGTACTGAGTTGAACCTCGAAACGATGAGCAGTCACAGTCCGTCGCGTATTTCTGATTGTACCGCTCTTGGTGGAATCAAATGTGCCAAGTCACTTGAACACTTCACGAGAAAGTATCTATAGAAGAGAAACAAATCTCCAACCTATCTTCGATGTTCCAGACTATCAAGGTTGCAAGTGACGTACGCGTCTCCAATCAGGCGGATGGCTCTTTTCTGGATGGAATACAGTAGCTTCAGGGCATGTTTGGGGGCAAAGCCTTATACATTAGAACAATACTTCAAAGAATGTCTGATTTAAGCTTTATGAAGGATCAATAGTTGCTGAGATGTGTACAGTTTTCAGATTCGAAACAGTGTTTCAAGCTTTTGAGAAGCAGCATTTGCAGTTCCAGCGACATGATTCTGCCAAGACATATTGGTGTCCATTTTGATCCCCAACAAACTTATCGAAGCAGAAAGCGGAATTGTCTGACCTGACATTATTAAATCCGGTTCTAAAATATTCATCTTTTTGTAGAGAACTGATGCCTGGGTTTTTGTGGCAGTGAATTGAACCTGGTTACTTTCACCCCAATTCGAAATTACTTCTAGATCTTCATTAAGATATGTAATCTCCTGCTGCCGGTGAAGATGTGCATCTGCACCAAATGTAATGACGAGACAAGTGTGCTGTCATCATCAAAGCAATATATTGGATGCTTGTTTTTTTTCAAATAAGTCGTTGATATATAATAAAAAGAGGGTTGGAGACAATAAAGATAACTGGGTAACACCAGCGTTGATAGTTAAAGTACTCGAGACATATTCATCGCCGGCCCCTTGCAGGAAACGCTCTTTAAGGAAGCTGGGAGCCATACCCGAAAATGATTCGACAAGCCATAGCATCGAAGTTTGACCAGCAAACTCTCATGCCACACACAGACAAAGGCTTCAGAAATATCAAGCTCAACAGCCCTTGACTCTCCATGTTTCTCGATTGCGTCATTCCAAATATGGGTGACTTACAATAGAAGTTGGCCTGTTGATTTTTGTTTCCGAAAGCCATATTGATGATCGGTCAAGATGTTGAAGTCTGCCAAATGTTTGAGGATATGATGGTTTACGGTTTCCTCCATGATTTTTGATATAACTCATAGCAAAGCGACCTTGTCTATAGTTATTTGGAAGATTTTTCTTGCCCTTTTTGGGAATAGGCTGAACGCGAGCAATCTTCCAATACGAAGAGAAAACCCCTTTCTTGTAGAACAGGTTGAAAAGTCTGCAAAATACTGGTGCGAGTTCATTTGCGTACTTTTTAAATACGATGACGGGCCCTTCATTAGTACCAGACGCCTTATTGATATTGTCTTTCATATTGATGATGAAAATGCAAAACTTCATCAAATATATCGAAACAGAACCTTTTGAAGCAAAGGAGCAACTAAGTGGGCATATCAAAAATGAAATAGATCGAATATTTTCGAAATACAATTTTCGATCATGTTCCTATAATAATCATAACAATCATATCTACAACTGTTGGTGACCATCACACTTAGACAAGTCATTCAAAAGATAATTTTATACGGAATTCATTCATATGACGTTTTCATTTTGGCCACCTCTTGAGAAAAAACATCTGTTTCATATTTCAAAACATAGTACCTAATTTGGAAGATAATTTCAACGGGTTGAAGACAACAAAAATCGAAAAAATTCATGTTGTTCAAACCAAGAAAATGTAAAACCGTGCATAAGTTCATTAATTGAGAACTATATATATTTCCTCAAAGTAGATACTCGAACTGTTCTTTATTGAGTGCCGTAAGTGAGTATAAGTCAATCACGAAACGTTGTCTGAAATTCTGGAGTATTTCAGTTCTTACTTAGTGACATCGTTTTTCTGCGAAAGGAGGCCAGAATGTAAAGTAACTCAGTGGTCATCCACATGGATGAATTCATTATAAAATTTTCTCCTTAGTAGTATACTCATCAAAGCGGGGGAGGTATGAGAGTTGACTAATTTTTATTTCTTACAATAAACTGTATATTCTGAGCAACGCTTGAAAGCTACTTTCATTCTCTCGTCATGGAAAAGTCATATTGTTTGTCTGATGATAAGGTTTGAGATAAAAAAAAAATCAAATCAAAGAATCATCCGACATTCCTAACCTCCCGCTATACCTCTGTGTATATAGTTTGTTTGTATCAAGCATGACACTGACTAATTCCTCTATTTCCCAAATAAACACGTTCCAAAACAAGGGACGGCTATCGATCCCGGCAGCTGTTTTGCTGTGGGGTGATTTAGTTTCTTCATCAGATTTATTTTGCCTTCGGGAACGAACGCTGTGACAAAGAATTGAAATGCATGTCAGTCCCACGTTTGGTACGGAACCGCCTTTACGGATCTTTTGTTGAAATATGAATGATTCCTAGATTCAAGAAACACTTCATTGTGAAAATCTCACAGTGGAGTATTTTTTGAATACGTTATGGATTTCTAGTACTGGCCGATTACATCACATATGATTTCTCGAGGTCCAAAGTGAAACTTAAAATGATTTATTCATAGAGTTGAACTGTTAGAAATGTAACTTCACAAGCTTCTATTCGAACCCTGAGATGAAAAGAGAAATGAAGCAGTTTTCTATGGGCCAATTCTCACTGGGCTGATATTGAAGATCCAGACGTATTTCAATTCCCCCCACGAGAACTTTTATATATTTCAGAAGAATATCCTCAAGAATTGTAAACAGTCCTCAAATTAAATGAAAAAAAAGATGTTTTCTTTAAACTATTTTTTCGTTTCAACTATCCGAAGCAGATATCTTGGATAAATGACACTGTGTCCCCTTATACAGGTTGTTACAAATTCGATCCTCACCACTGGGATCTCGGAAACTATGAGAGATACGAAGATGGTTAATCAGAGCAAAGATGCGCATTTACCTGACTAACAATATGCCGTTGACAAAGTTCTGATATTCCGAGTATATCCGGAGATATCCGGAAAAAACAGAAATTTCAGAAAGTGGTTTTAATTTTTTGTGGCATTATTTTTTAAAAGATTCGAAAATGAATATCCACATTGCCACTTTTTTCTAGCTATATAATGGTAATTTCACAATTGATATCCAAAGTTTCATCTTTCCGCCTCCATCATTAACTTTATTTTTTTATGGGTGCTACATTGGATTCTTTCTGTTTTGAAAAGAACCAGATTTCACGTTTCCAATGATGTATCATAAGTTATCATTCTTTTTAGAAAAATTGGAGATATTGAAAAATAATAATTCTCATTATAATAAGCTTTGACGTTGATGTTTTTGAATTTGACTTTCAATTCGTTATACTCAATGACATTTTGTTATTGTTGAAGTCATTGAATTTTTGGCGAAAAATGGCTTTCACGAATGACGAAAAAAGAGATATGATACAAATTTATTACAAATACGATAGAAACACTGTTAGGACATCCAAAATGTATTTAAACTTGTATCCTGAAACACGACAACCACATTGAACTATGTTCAAGTGATAGGATCAAAATCTCAACAAGTTTGGTTCATTTGAAAAGTCGAGGAAATAATACGGAGACAGAATGGAAACTGAAGAAAATTTAATAAGTGAGGTATGTATGAGGTAAATTAGACATTGGGTCCTTTTCAATAAAAATTAATAATTTGCAGATAAATATGAACTCGGGGAAATCTACACGACAAATTTCCTCCGAAATGAATATTTGTCATCCAAGTGCTAGGAGACATCTCAAAATAGCGGTTTCAAATATTACACAATACACATATCTCAAAAATTGCATCCAGGTGATCCCGAAAGGCGATTAGAATTATGTAATTGGCTAATAGGAGGACGTAATTTTTCTGTTTTCCCGTAAAATGTAATTTGGACAGATGAAAGCACTTTTACGAATTGTGGGATATTCAACCGAAATAACGAACACATTTGGAGCATAAACAACCCCAGGCAGTTCCAAGAAATCTGACCTCAAGTGTGATTTAGTATTAACGTGTGGGAATGAATTTACAAAGCTAGAATTTTGGGTTCTCATTCATTTGACGGAATTCTGAATGGACAAACCTATCACCAGTTTTAATGTCAGTTTTTGAAGACTATTTGGACGATCTATCTTCGGCTAACTATTAAAATATTCAGTTTCAATGTGATGGTGCTCCACTGCACATTACCAAATGAGTATCTAACTACCTGACTGAAAGATTTGGGGATGAATGGATAGGGAATAATGGGCCAGTGGGGTGGCCAGCAAGGTCTCCAGAATTAAGTGTTATGGATACAATCTTACGGAGAATACTGAAAAATTTTGTTTATTGTCAGAGAAAATATTAGAATATTGAGGACCTTCAACACAGCATTGTTAGAGAATTTGGAATATTGAGGAGGAGGGAAATTATTCGTGCAGTGAGTAATAGTCAAAGGAGGGCACAGTTGTGTTATCATGAATAAGGCCAGCATTTTGAGCATTTGCTGTTATTTAGTTTTGTCTTTTAATTTCAGTTAATTATTGTTATTTGTTTAAAGTTCTATTGTCATTAGAACATAATGTCGAATTTACCTCATACACACCTCATTTATCAAATTTTGATTGACGATTCTGTCTCCATATTTTTTCTTCGGCTCTTCAAATGAACCAAACTCGGTGAGATTTTGATCCAACAACGTGAACATAGTTCGATGTTACAACCACATCGAACTATTTCAGGTATTTCCAATATCGTAACACTGTTTGTATCGTATTTGTAATGAATTCGTATCATAAAGCCAAAATTTCAATGACTTGTACAATAACAAAATGTCATTGAGAGTAACAAGTTGGAAGTCCAATTTAGAAACATCAAAGTCAAAGCCTGTTA
>WOGO01002451.1:0-15817 GCA_015342085.1 Leptinotarsa defecta | reverse complement strand
TTACCGTTTTTGCAGGCTTTGTTCAACCCATAGAAATCTACAGGGTGGTCGAGTGTACCAATTTAATCGAAATTATACGACCTCATGCATTTATTTTTATGATATTCAGTATGTTATAAAAATATCCCTAGACTTTTCCGATGTGTATATTATGAACTAGCAACACGAACCAGTTCCGCGCGGGTAGAAAAGCATGCTACACAAAAACAAAAATGTGACCTTCACCTTCAAGTAATCATTCACGTATAACAAAACCAACACATTTGCAACGCAAATTGCATCGGTTTGTGGGGCCGCTTCCATTTATTTTTTCGCGTACAGTATCAGTTTGAATTATACGGTATAATGAACAGTTATAATTTTCATAAAATACTCAAGGTAGGTTAGGTTAGGTCTAAAGTGAGTGGGTCTATTGAAAACTCCACCGCAACTCGCAAGGGTTTATTGTGGCTCACACCTGATTCTGTCCCCAGCGGGGCAAGCACAAAGTATATGCTCTGCTGTTTCATCATTTTCCAAACAGAAGCGACACACACTGCCTTCCGACAGCCCGAGTCTCTGCATATATGATGATTCAAATGACAGTCACCTATAAGAAGGCCTATTAGACATCGTAGTTCATCCCTACTGTAGTCCAACAACTGTCTGGTATCAAGCTTCGAAGGTTAAATACATGCCTTAGAGTGAGGCAATCCTGGAAGATTCTGCTAAAAGTCCATAAATCTTCTTGCCATCCAGGTGTTCAAAATTTTTTTGGCAAAGCCTAAAGAGATGCCAATGAAAGTTTCTGGTCCGATGAAGCTGCTTGCAGCACCCTCCTTTGCAAAGGAGTCAGCAGCCTCATTGCCTTCCAGGCCAGTATGGCCAGGAATCCAGAACAGAGAAATCTGTTGAGTCTTTCTAGAATCATTTTTGTCAATTTGCTACCAATTTAGACGCTGCTCAGTAGGAGCCGAGAGCTTCCAACGCCGCATGACTGACTGTCCGAGAATATTTTTATTGACTTTGTCTGAGGTTGGATTCTTCCAATCTCTCTCCACATAATTCAATAGCAAAAATTTCTGCTTGAAATACAGTCGCCAAGGGTCCTAGACAGGTAAATAAATTTGTCCTGGGTCTGCGACTAAAAACACCTGCACCAGAACTGGAAGGTGTTTTTGATCCATCTGTGAATCAACAACAATCTGCTCTTAATATTTCCTTCTCCCGGAGGATCCAGTCCTCTATACTCGAGAACAGTACTTTGTAAGACAGTTCATAGTTGACAGTTGGAGAATAAAGCCAAGGGTATTTCCTAAATGCTGTGACTTACAGTGTCAATCAGCAGTATATTGTACTCTGCGTTAAAAAATGAGCCTTCCAGTGTCAACCAACAGTATGTTGCACGCTGCATTAAATTGATTTGTGCAATTGGCAATGTGCACAAGTCTGTATTCAGTCCATCTAGCCTCTCTCGACAGAAAAATGTGGAGAGAAGGTATATCTATAAGGATCATCATGGCCGTTGACGGTGTGGTACTGATGGTACCACTTATAGCCAGACAAGCCCGTATCTGTAAGCCAGAGAGCTCCGCCTGGGGCGTTTTCTGTAAAGCCTTCGGCCACCAGGCAATTGCACCATAAGTGATTATTGGTCTGACAATCATCAGATAAATCCAATGGATTCATTTGGTACCAAAACCCCAAGTTTTACCACAAATCCTCCGACATGTTCATAGAAACAGTCTAGCTTTGTGAAAAAATTTTTTCAAGCGAGCGTTCCAGGTGCTCTTCACCTCCGTTCCAAATGAAATGACCTCACTATTGAGGAAAAGTGGAATTTCCTTCTCTTGGTGAAGGGAGTTAACACAGTTTTGCTGGGGTTGACAGACATCTGCTCCCTCACGCACCAACTGTGCTTTGGAGGATATTACAAGCTACCTTTCCCATAGTAGACCTTGCCAAGTTGACAAGGTCGTCTGCATAAGCTTGCCAATCTTCTTTTATTCTGTGGAGGGCATCAAGCAGACTATCCATCAGGAGCGATCACAGAAGGGGAGATAGTACCCCACCTTGAGGGCAGCCCCTGGTGACCCTGTACCTAATGGTCTCGCCTTGAACAGTCGTGGTTGCAGTTCTGTTTACCAGCATGGCATACATCCAGCCAGTGATCGATTCTATACCTTTCCTAGCCAGGATTTAGTTAGTGCATTGTCAAATGATCCTTCAATGTCAAGAACTACAGCAACTGCAATCTCCTTGTTATCAAGGTATTGGGAGATATTGCTAGATCTGTCGATTTGCCGGTTTGGTAAGCATACTGATCATACTGGTTATCGATCTTTTTTGGGCGTTTAGCGCCCTCGAAGATGGGAGGTCTGTTGTTATCAAGAGTCAGATTTACAGGAAAGTGGTTTTTGTATGAAAAGCTCAAACTTTTCATTACTAGAGGTCGTGAGTGTTCCATTGGGTCGTTCAAGCGACCCAATTTCAACAGTCGGCTCTCTAGAGAGAATCACAAGACTCTCTAGAGAGAATCAGTTTCCAAATGAATTACACAGTTTTTGATGAAAACTTGCATGGGTAGCAGCACAACACTGTCTCGACTCCTCGCAGATAACATGATATATTTCAATCAACCTAAACAATAACAAATTATATACATAAATAAACTTTTCTCTTGAATCACTTTGCCCATTGGTGAAAACCGTACATGGTTCAGTAGCTTTCAAGTTAAAGAGAGACAGACGTATTTTTATTTATAAAATGTACGAGTATGATATATATTGCTGGTCAAACTTCTCTCATCTCTTACTAAGGAATAAACAACAAATTCATAATAAAAAAATGAGTGTCACATGTTTCAAGATGTTTAATCAACCGTCTAATTACTTAGAAAAGAAAGTATCGTTGCATGATTCAAACAGATTCGTTTTGAAATCAAAATTTCAAAAAGCCCCAATTGAGCGTATTTAATTGCCCTCGAAAAACGTTATGAAATATCTGAAGCTTAGAGAAGCTTATACCTTCCGGGAAGATAGACACTGAGAAGGCTTTATGTCAGTTTTGCTACTTTCATCAGAACAAATCGTGTGAAAACGTTCCGGAGAAAATTAAAGACTCTGAAACAGTACGATTGAATCGATTTTGTGCCAAATGCACGAATTTTAAACGTCGAGTTCGAGGAATTCGAATATCTCTGAAAAACAAATGATAATGTCATCGTTCAAAAATATCAAAATAATCAATTGGGTGTACTAGATTGTTTTTGAAAATATAAGAATTTGTTTTGAGCACAAGTCATTCGATATTAGTTCCCCTCGATTATATACACATTTTTATAAAAAATCAATAGTAGATGAATAACTTTATGACAATAGTCACTCAAACAGGTTGATTCTTGATGAGGTGGATAGTCTATTTTCAAAAAAT
Source organism: Leptinotarsa defecta (assembly GCA_015342085.1). Classification (NCBI taxonomy): domain Eukaryota; kingdom Metazoa; phylum Arthropoda; class Insecta; order Coleoptera; family Chrysomelidae; genus Leptinotarsa; species Leptinotarsa defecta. The sequence continues at coordinate 12,406 of WOGO01002451.1, read as the reverse complement.
GGAGAGTATTGAATAAAAAATATGATGTCTTACCATTGATAAATTTTTCATGACAATAGTCTCTCAAACAGGGTGATCCTTGATGAGGTGTATAGTCTATTTTCAAAAATCGGGCAGTATTGAATAAAAAATATGTTGTCTTACCATTGATAAGTTTTTTTCAATATGACGCTATATAATAACACACATTTTTTTAGCAAAGTTGTTTCATATTTTGCAATCCCTAATTATAGATGAATAAACTAGTAACGGTGCATTCTTGAATATTTCTATGTTATTTTTCGTACAAATTTTTCAGAATTGATTTCAAATCATTCAAATGATAAAATATCTGGTTGTGAAACAGAGAACCTGAATTATTTTCTGTCCTTCTAAGTGGTTGGTGAAGTTGTTTCAAAAGTTTTTTCCGTTTTTATGAGTCTACTCTGAACTGTAATATCTCAGTGAATATATTCAATTCAATCGCAATTTGGATCAGTAAGTACACTTTTCCCAACGTAACACAAGTCGAATAATTCCATCTGCATCAGAATTGTGTGATCGGGATTCGATTGAGTCAACGAATCCCTTTTTACTTGGTCCTGATTGGCGAAGGTTCTACCTGTGAGCCAGTTTTCGAAGTGCTTCAAAAGATGGTAGTTGGTTGGTGAGAGGTCTGGAGAGTATGATTTTGAGACATAACTTTGACGCTCAATTCATTCAATTTTTAGACGGTGATTTGGGAAACGTGCAGATGGGCGTTGTCGTAGAGCAGAATGGGACCTATTCTGTTGAGTAAAACCGGCTTCAGCTTACGGTGGGTTATATTGAATCACATCACCCGCTGACCAGCATACGGTAACCAGTTTTTTTTGTGTCTTTTCGCATTTGGGAAATGCCTGAGTGACACTGTCTTGAATATTTTCTGTTGTCGTAGAGGATCTACTTTTCATGACACGTGACAATCCGCTCAAAAAAAATCGTTATCGTTCCACATAAGCAAAGAAGAACCGACCTCGAAACATGAAAATTTCTGTCGATATTTAAAATCCTGTCCTTCTAAGCGGTTGGTGAAGTTGTTTCAAAAGTTTTGTCCGTTTTTATGAGTCTAATCCAAACTGTGATATACATTATATACATCACCCGCTGACCAGCGTACAGTAATTAATTTTTTGTGACTTTTCGCATTCGGGAAGTGCCTGAGGGGCTCATCGGTATCCAAACACTGTCCTGAATATCTCGTGTTGTCGTAGAGGTGTCCCACGCACCGTTTGTGATGGGCGATTCTCCACCAGAGTCCTCAAATCCTCGGGCTGGATTACTGTAGGTCGGCCACTTCAAGAACCAACTTCGATCCTGAAATCTTCTAAAAGAATTTTAGCGAACCAACGTCGAATAGTGTGTTCATCAACACTATAAAGCTTGTCGCCAACCTGTCCGACACAGCACAGCACGGCCCGTCCCGTCAAAATACGGTTAGGGTTGGAACAATGAATATGAATGGTCAACCGCCTACTAGCCCGGCATGGCACAGCCAAGAGCGTCCGCCGCCGGAAAGGATTCCAGCTTCTTCGATCCTGACCGGCAAATAACGGAACATGCTGTGATGGGCTCACTTGTTCGGCACAGCACAGCACGTCGCTGACCGTCGTCTGATGGCGACGGGTAGTAGCATCGTCCACTTGTCCAGCTACAACCAGCATACTGAAGGTGCTGTTTGTTGTATTTCGAAGGATTTTCACTTGATATCGAGCGGTGAAAGAAATATGTCTATCACTAGCAGTTCTGACGAAAAAGTCGTCATTATAATGGCCGCATTATTGAATGTAGAAAATATTATTACGAAAAGGAATGATGTGGGTCCATCCCATTATTCAAAAGAGGGCAGATCTGAGAGAGTTTCATCATCTTTTCAGAGATCTGAAAGAAGACGAGGAGAAATTTTTCCAGTATTTTCGAATGACCCCAGGTAAATTTTCAGAACTTCTGGATATTTTAGAACCTGCCTCAACAAGCAACTCAAATTTTCCCCGTCCATTTTCATAGGTACCGTCTGACACTGTGCTGTCAACTGATGGAAACAATAGAAATACAGAAACTGCCCAGGCACTTTTGGGCAAGTTGATGCTGGCAAGCGCTGACCGGCGACGCGCTAACTTGGCCAGTCCTTCATAGAACGTTCCGTTATTTGCCTGTCAGGATCGAAGAGCTGTGAGAGCTGGTATTCTTTCCAGCGGCGAACGCTCTTGACTGTGCTGTGCTGTGCCATACAAGTGGGCGACAGGCTCACCAGGCCAAATGCCTGGTTAATTTTTCGGGTTTTTTTGAGAACGCTTGACATCAATTTGAATTCATACAAGAAAATTGGCAAAAAATCGCTCAACATCATATAGTGATAAGCTGAAAAGAGGCAAAACAGTATAATCGATCGGTATATACCAAGCCACAGTATAATAGATTTTTATTGAGATATGGAGCTACAAAAAACATGACTTTTTAAATAACCTGATACTTATCAACATCAGAATATAACGCCATGAATGTTTGATAGTTTCAGTTGATAAGTTCGATGTAGTGCTTATAACGGAAATTCAAATATCAAAAGTTCATCGATTTCTTACAGGCCACGACCTTGTGATTTTTCGTAAATGGATAGACATGTTAATCAAATCATTGTGAAACGTCAAGTGCTGAAAATGGTAGTGCATGTATTGGGCTTTGATGTTATTTTCCAGCTGGCATTTACCAAAACCTACTGTCTAAGGGATGAATGATTCGACATTTCATTCCAAAATATTTATTCTTTATATGTATGTATCTCTCCTCGATACAGTCTTCAAAGTCACTGCAATGTTAGATGATTCAGAAAGGTGTATCACATAATAATGGAAGAGTGCAAACAATGTGCTATATCACTATCAATAATATCTTCAGGTTGACCAAAATTGGATATTGACGGTAATCTGAAGCGGGAATGAGCCGCAAATTATATGAATTATCATCAAATGAAGAAATACAAACACTAGAACATTTTTGTGCAACTGAAGAAGATCCAGAATATCCCAAAGCACATTGGAATTTTTTTCAGCAGGAGGCTTCACAATGGAAAAAATTAATAAAAAAATCCATTTATTAACAAAGCACTAATCCTTTAATTATATTACAATTGTGTTGATAATTTCGAATAGTCTTTCAGATGAAGTATCTGATCCCGTAACACAAATATCATTTGCAAACAGGAGTACCTTCGCATACATTTCCTTGGGATATGTATGTGGAAAAATCATTAATAATGACGAAGAATCTAACTTTTTGAAATAAAAGAGCTATCGCCTATATCGAAAGCTTCAGTTTGATACAAAAAAAGAGATCACATTTTCATCGTATTCAATTTCATTATAGAAATATTGATAAGGCGGATCTATCTCTCTCAGTGACATGAAATTGTAGAAATTTCAGAATCAACAAAAAACGTGCCGATTAGGAAATGGGCACTAGTGCTTCTTCTCCAACTCCTATGAGTCCATCTGAGAAGAGTTTTTTTAGAAGTGAAATTTTACATTGATATTCTTTCATATTTTACGTTCTGTTTTAATTCCATTAAGAGTACAATTTCTAGTTTCTGTATCTGAGAAACTTCTGTTCAGGGTCTACAAATATTTGGAAAGGGTCTTCGATAAGGTATTCATTGGTTTTTCTAAAAGAAATCGGCCTTCTTCGACATCTGTTGAGGAATTCTGAAACTGAAACGAATTGATGAAAAATTTTCCAGTTACTGATTAATTGATGATTCATTGAAATCAACAACTATAAAAATCAATACACCACCCATTATGACCTTCTTTGTTGGATGAACCACCCAAAAATAGTCGAATATACAAGTAGCTCTCTTTGAGCTATAAAACTACTCACTTCAAAACAGATTTTGAATCAGAATATTTCTTACCAATAATAAATTATTCATATTCTATAAATTGTTACACCAAACCTCTGCCGTCAATCTAATTCTGTCTTCATGTAATTAATTTCAAGAAAGAATAAAGCAGGCTCAGTAATATTTCAACAATTCTCGTCTGTCTGTTTGAATTCAGATTTGTGTGGAAGTTACGTTTAAAATTGAATTAAAATCTGATTCAGATACAAGTTTTCTGTATAAATTACTTTATTCTCTGGAGACGAAGTTAGAAAGGAATGTTTTCAAATTTGTTTCGAAGTGTTCAGATTTCCAAGACTCAAAAAAGTCTATAGCTGAATGGGGCATGACCGTGGTTGAATATAATATCCCCACCTAAATGAGACGGGCCCATCACGTGTCATTCAATATACCTACTCAGATATTTGAAATCTTTCAATCGATGAAAAATCAGATGAAACGTTCATTTGGACAAAAGTTTGGTAACCTTTGAACTCCACAGGAAGGTTTCGGGAACAGTTTGATTCTTTCGAGTCCAGAATAATACTTATTAGCTCTTGGAAGCCGAGCAGTGACGGTGCGAAGATGAAATATCTTTCATGCTTGGAAACTGCAGCAATGAACATAAATTAGTGCCTTTCGTCTCTTCAACCTGCCATGGATAAAATGGATTTTTTTCTCGTGGCAAGACTGCCAAAATGAATTCAGTAAGAGTAAAAACTTTAACAAATAACCATAAATCAGTTCTTCATTGAAGTCATATAGGAAGTCATAGAAAAACCTGTAAGTCACAATATTTTCTAAGATTTGAAATTTTTCGAAGACCTTTCAAGGCTTTCTACCGTATATGACATAAGAAATAACATAATTATATAATTTTCAACTTAGTTGTCATGATAATAGTTGAAACTGGCATATAATAAATCCAAAACAAGCAGTTTTAGCAATCACCGCGTTCGACAAACCAAGTTGGCATTCTCATCGCTTCAAGACGCCTGAAATGCGTCACAAGAAACTACTTCTCAAGTCACAAACTTGTTTTGCTTCCCTATCTATCGATAGAGAAAGAAAATTTAACATTGTCTGTTGTTTTTGAAGTAGATCATTCTCCAGAATCTGGTAGCAGAGCATATACTCTGTGCTTGTCCAGCCATAGACCTGTTCTGGTTTTTAGAATTTGGCAGAGCTTGAAGTTTGAGCTACAATGAACTCTGGCTGAATAGACTGAATCACTTTGGAGCTACATATCTACCTCCTCTCTGCGTCTTTCTCTAGATAGTGGCTAGATAGACAACATATAGAATTGTACCTAGGGTTGATTGCACAAAACAGGCTTGTACAGAGAAGAATACTGGCTGATACTTGAAGTCAGAGCATTCTGGAAATGGTATCCAACTCAACTATTAAGCATTATCACATCACACACGGTCATTTCCTGGTACGGGTTTATACAATCGTAGATCTGGAAAAGGGATATCAACAAGCCTAGAGGCCTAGACGACCATATTTTGAGATTTATTGTTGGAGAGATTGGTAAAAACCAACTCCACACATGAATTAAGTTAGTCGAAAAAGAATCTTCTCACCTGAAGTTTGAATTCTCAGCCACACTGACCTGGAAGGTGATGGAATTAACGCATCTAAATCGGAAGGCATTAATATATCTTTCGAAGATTGGCATCACACAAATAGCAGGGTTGTTCTATGTTGTCGTACAGGTCTACTTACAAGTCACTGGCGTCTGATGATTATATGGTGAGATTTGGACAGAGCATATCGTCTCTGTTTGGAAGATGGTAAATCAGCAGAGCAGTCAGTTTGTCCTATCGCAAACCGAATCAGATTCTCAGAGTTTGGTAGAGTTTTTACTTGCCATCTCACCAAATAAGATCGTCTTTGTAAAGAAACTGAATTTATGTATGTCACTGGAATTTTTCCCCAACACCAAACCATTATTTCAACATCTCGACAAGTGTTTCGATCACCAAGTAATCATCTTCAAGGAAAAGATCTTGAAGATGATTACTTGATGATCGAAACACGTATTGAGGTGTTAAAATTACGGTTTGGTGTTGGGAAAAACCTCCAGTAATATGCATTACTGCACCAAAGTTCGAGGGTATGAGCCATAATAAATCTCTGGCGGATTATAATAGATGATAAAATAGGTGAAATAGGTAAAATAAGTCTACTTACTTCAGACCTACCTGCCTACGCCACATAATCCAATCAGATAGGGACCATAATTTTATGAAATGTGAAAATATCTAATTTTTCGCAAAGTCAAATGATATAAAGATTAAAATACATTTCATCAATATTTTTTATTCAGATTTATATGACCCGTTTCTGTTTCGAATTGGAACTACTAGTTTGCGAGCAAATAGTAGGTACATGGAAGGAATTTATTATGAAAAGTTACCCGTAGATGCAGTTATACATTTTTTTTAATAAGTCATAAAAATAAAGCGTATGACCAATATATACTGTGTCTCACTGCTCACGGAAACACTCAGTATCTTGGGTAGAAAATTTCCAGATGTAAAATGAATGTCTTGATTACGAATCTGCTGGAATTTTGAGACTATATTGTTCCCTAATACTATTTTTTGCGAAACGGGGTTATTCCATCGCCCCTGGCGAGCAATGTTCATCACTCACATTAACACTAAATGAGACTTAGACTCATCGTCGTCAATATATCTACCGATCCCGAAATTTGCAGAGTTCTACTCCAATAATAACGGTAGATACGGCAGTGATTTCATGAAAAGTGAGACACACGGTATAGCGCTCTAGGTTTCCAAAATTATCTTTATGAATTTTAAACAAATGAAGATTCTCAAAAGTTTTTCTATTTCGTTTCATTCCATCCAGTTTTATATAAGTTCCTTTTCAAAAACGCGTGACATGAAGAGATCAAATAGTTCATGGCATTCAGTCCTTTTGATAAAGGGGTATACCCAGATAAGTCTAATCTGATGTCGGTGACGCTCATTTGGCACATGTACAGGGCTGATAATGGTTGAGAGAAGGATTAAATCCAATTCTAGGTCGGATCCTGATATCTGAAAGATGAAGTTAATTACAAGTTTTTCAACAGTGCTTCATGAACCCGACTTTTCCACGTACTAGTTAGATTCTAATATTCTTTCGCAATTACATATTTGACATTGTGATATTATTTCGAATTCATCATTCACAAAAATCTGTATTTCATAAAACATAGCTCTTTTAACGTCATGGAATTTATGGTTCATTTAAAACATAGTTATTATTGATGCTCTGAATAATTTTTCAGTGTCCCAATCCAATTTGGCAATTATGATGAAGAAATGAAATTGATTGCTCCCTTCTTTCCTTTGGAAGATTCCCACATTTTTTGTTTTGTTTTTGTTTTTGTTTCAAGATAGAGAAGTAGAAGGCCAAAAAAATTTCGAAAATGAAACCACACAAAAAATTTTCTCACTTTTGTATAAATGTCCGGTTTTGAGAAAGATCTGAACTAATTTTTTTTATGGAAACACATTGATGGAATGAATGAATGAAGGAACTCTACTTGAATAGAATGATGAAGAAATTCATAGAATATTCTAGGTTCTGTCCGGAAAATGATGGAACGATGAGTCCAAATTGACCAGCGTCGTATTTACGTCTTAGAAAGTTCATACGAAAAGTTATGAAAATCACAAGTATGGAAAAACGTGTATTATTACCATCACAAAAGATAAAGATGCACTTACGTTACTAGTCTCTATAACACTTTTATGTCATACGACTTTGCAATACGAACAGCAATGTAAATCATCAGAAAAATAAACTTCGCTGAACCTTGTACTGACGATCTACCTATTAGGAAGCAAACACTAAACGATCTAGATCACAGACCTTGATTCAAAATAAATGCCAGAAATGACTGCCTCTGGAAGAATAGGAGAAGCGTTTACTCAACCAAAGATAAGGTACATAAAAACATGTTCACAACTTGGAATATTTCAGGGAAAGGGTAATTAGAAAACGTAATAAAATGTAAAATATTTGACCTACTGAGTTAATTTGAATATTTTTGTGTTTCTTCAGTTTTCCATTGAGAACTTTGATGAAAGTAATATTCAATATCTCTCACAACTTCCATCTTTGAATATATACTCAATTTCTATGATCATTATGAAATATTTTCAACAACTCACATAAGATGATCTCTAATAAGAAGTGCTTGCGATACAATTTAAATATTTTAAGCATGAAAATGATGTATATTCAATTTTGACAAAAAACATCTTTCGAGGGACGGTCATAAACACATAATTTACAATATTTTCAAGATGAAAAGTTCTTGAATGGGATAACAATATTCAACATAGAGTTGAGTCATTATATGAAGAATCAAAATAATTGGCCACTTTACTTTTTCTAATTGATGTCATATATTATGCTCTCATAATAACCTAATTCAGATTTGTTTGAAGAAGGTTGACAATGTTTCGTGGTGTAAATCATCTGTTCGAACTTCCATTGTCTAATAAAATATAAATTGATTTGAAATCCCTGAAAAAAATTTAAAAAGATTACCCGAAATTAACAATTTTATTGAACAAAAAACTGAAATTACAAAGAAATAACATACAAGCAACAACAGAAAATAAATAAAAAATTGAAATATTATTAAAAGGTGAAAATTAAAAAAATAAAAATATTAATAACAAAAAATGAAAAATCAAAATTAAAAGATTGCAAACCAAGTTACGTCACGACGTTTCGATTGTTAGTATCCACAATCACCTTTGGGTGATAACTGGACTTATTCCTCCGAGATCTGACTGTTTATAGGTCATTCGAGTGCTTTCACCCATCCCCTCTTCCCGCTATACGCTTCAGTGGTTTTAGCGGGAGATGACCGTTTGGCGGGAGTTGGTCGTTTTTCGCTTGATTAGAGGTTTCCATATGTTACGTATCGCTACGCTAGCTTGACTAAATGCGTTGTCGCACAACATAAACGCGGCTTCATTGAATTTTCTCTCAAACCAGTGTTCCTCTTTGTGGATGATTTCAGCCTCAGCCCACTTGATGTTATGTTGATGAGTCCACACATGCTCTGCTATCCCGGATTTGCTGGTTTCTCCTCGCTATGTGTGTTTCTTGTGCTCGGCAATGCGAACTTTCAATGACCTCTTAGTTTCACTGTTGTATGATTCTCCACACACGCAGGGTATCCGGTAAATGCAATTCTTGGAATCGCAGTCCGCGTTTGGTGGCCTGGTTTTCATAAGGCGGATAGTGTTCCCAGATCTGAAGCAGGTCCTGATGTTATAGTTGGACGCAATCCTTCTTATCCTTTCCAAAAATCCTTTGATGTAGGAAAGTACAAATGTAGGTTGTGGCAGCTTCTCTTCCTTGTGGGGCTCTTGCTGTCTTCTAGGTAAAGCCTGTTCTCCCATCAGTCTGAAGTAACCATTCCGTTGAAGGTCATTTTTGATGATGCCTAGTTCCTTTTCGAAACCTTACTCTCTATAACAGAGCCCGAAAGCACGGTCTAGTAGTCTTGATGATTCCTCCCTTAGTCGATTGATGGTGGTTGGATTTCTGGTTCAGATACTGTCCAGTGTGAGTGGGTTTTCGATATACAGATGTTTCCCTTTTAGTGTCGGTTCTCTTCACCAATACGTCTAAGAAAGGCAATTCATTGTGGACTTCCTTCTCCATTGTGAAAGTGATGGAAGGACTTACGTTGTTGTGTACTTCAGAAAAGTGTCTAGTTCTGCATTCCCATGGTTCCATATTGCGAAGGTGACATCTACGTATCTCAACAAGACTCGGGGTTTCTTGTGGGCTTCTTCAATGGCTAGAGTTTCGAACCACTCTATATATGTATATATTGGCTATAACCGGTGAAGGTCGATCCCATTGGCATTCCCTCATCTTGCGTAGAGAATTCGTCCTTCAGTTGAAAGTAGCAGTTTCATACACAGCATCCTAGTAATTCCATGATTACTTGTATCGGTAAGTTTGTTCTATCTTTCAGGTCCCCATCTTCGAATAGCTTCCTCTGTATTATTTGGAGTGCTTCTGCGACAGGAACGAACGTTGATGTAGAGGCTTTCCACGTCGAAACTCATCATCGTGGTTTATCAACCACCTTCAAACAAAAGTATTCAGAGTAATTTTCAAAGTCGTTTCGAAGAATTTCGTGACGGGGCAGTTTTTTTTATTTTGGACTGTCGACCAAGATATTAGTTTCTGAGGAGCAAATGTAGCAATGACGGAGGCAGGAAGATCCTATACAACTATAAAGTTTTTCAATAAATCGCTAGTCAGTAACAAATATCAGAGGTTTTGAAATGTTTCGGAGAAGACATCAAAAGCCTCTCGAGCAAGTTATAATCTTATCGTTTCAAGAATATCTAGAAGGTTTTCATACTATTATACAGAATTTATATAACGTTGCTTATTTGTTTTATATTTTCTCTTAATGTATAGCATTCTCTGAGATACTTTCATTATTGAAAACCAGAGCCCAAATACACATTTCTTATTCAACACCAGACAGCGCTGTCATCGCTATCACTGACTCAGGCTTGTCTTCTGAGGTCTGTTGAGTCTAGCAATGCATTTGTGGTTCAGCCTAGCATCACTAATGAGACTAATGATGGATCAAAACAGCGCTATCTGGTGTTGAAGTAAGAATGGTTTTTGATTGGGCTTTGGTTTTGACTAGTCGCCTTGAATTGGTAGACAAAGGACGAACTTCATCGGCGGTCGATATTCGATGAATGAGTTTTCTGTTGAACCCGTAGATGGTGTTTTCATAGGGAAACTTGCCTATTATAATCATTATTACCTTTGTTATTATTTGTTATTGCTTTCCATAAATGAAGCAAATGTGTGGTTTCGATTGCTAATTATTACATCTGCTTCATTTCTGGCTCACTTCATATTATACAATTATCCGTCAGATTACAGTTTACGATAACGTGTTTGTGAGTGATTATCAAAATCGATTCATATTGCTCATCTTTGAAAACTTCAACAAACTTTCTTGAAAGTTGGAAAAATAAAGTGTTTACTTCGAAGTCAAGTTCAAAAGATGATTAAATCGCGCTTGTGGCATGAAATTTCAATTTATACTTTGAAGAATACTGAAGAATTCACTTCTAAGGTATGATTGAGGGAGCTTTAGAAACTCTTGAGTCTTCCACGGATTGATTGATGTCTTGAGTCTATGAGTTTGCAATCGTATGACTCGAAAGGCGGAACTTCTTGGAAAAACTTCCAACTTCTCTGATTTATGTATAGTTTATTGGGAAGTTTTCGGAATTTGGTTTATTTTACAATTGCCAACTTTTTCAAACACGGCATTAAAGTGGCAATATAGATAAACGAAAAAAAAATATTGAGCAAAATTTTTTATTCACCCATATACAGGGTGAATAAGAGACAACGGAAAAATATGAGAGCGTGTTCAGGAACTTATTTTTTGTAAAAGAGTCATGAAAACTTGAATTTTTGAACAGTATTCAGTCCGTTTTGGACTATCACTTTCACAAAAGTGTGCGTTCTTGATCTGACCGACCTACATTAATGGAAAGTACTATTTCTGAACTGATCTGTAGGCGATCTGTAGGCGATAATTTGATATCAGCCCAGATACTGGGCAGAGAAGTAGTTATTTTTGACAGGTGTTTATCAAATTCTGCCTTTTGAAATACTTAGAGGTGCATGTTTCAAGTTTCATTTATTCATTCAATTCCCACAGTCATTTCTGAGAATAAACAATCAATTTCTTGATAAAACTCAAGTAGAGTTTCAATTTCACGTTTCTCAGTCAATAACCTCGAAAACAAAAGAAGGAAATTTTCCAGTCGATATTTTGATTTCTTGGAGCGGTTCTTTCCGAAATTGGGTTTTACCTAATTTATGTTGACAGCTATTGCATGCTCATAAGTTTTAACAAGGATTTGAGTGTTTTTTATAGGAGGCGGTTGCGTTTTCAGCAGAAACATAATTTAATAACCCTTTAACATGCCAAGTGGGGTGTCCCGGAAATGGAGACACGATTTTTTTCTTCAATATAACTCGGCTATAAACAGCTCGTATGCGGAAATGCCTAAGGAATGGTGTTTTCGAGTACAGCAGATTCGTATTTTTATGGATTTCCAGAAACTTTCGGGTTATTACTATGTATATGTACACTGAATCGGGTTTTTGCGAGGGAAAAATACGAAAACTGGAATGCGCACTATTTGAAATATAAACAGAAACTGAGATATGTTGGATATGACGTTATTAACTTTTCAGGAGTTGTTTTTTAAATGAAGAATTTTGAATTTCAAATAACAATATTAAATATATAATGGGAAATGTTCCTCAATTTGGGTTATTACAGCAAATGCAAGTTTAAACAAAATAAAATTGAGTTTAATTCATGAGTTTTTCAAATTCACTTCGAAAAGTATTCAAATTGATGTTTCAAATGTTGGGTTTTAATTTTTAAAGGGATTTGTTTCTAATTCACAT
>WOGO01002450.1:0-15818 GCA_015342085.1 Leptinotarsa defecta | reverse complement strand
CTTGCTGACGCTCGTTTTGCAATAATCCCCACTCACAAAATAAAATGCCACTTTCAACACTTGTAGGTAAAACGTGAATAACTATTTTTCCACAAAACGGCTTTATTAAGAAAACTTGACGATTTAGGTATAGGCACATGTATATCATCTTGAAGCATTTTTCATCATCTTTCAATGTATCGAGTAATATACAGGGGGTTGTAATTGATTCGAAAGTGCATCTAGATTAAAACGATAAGGAGTCACATTGTCTACTGCATAATTGCTCATATCTGGTCGGTCGGTAGCCGGGTGGTTCAACGTGGGTACTTTGTTTGTTCACTCAGTCAATAGGCCGATGTGTGAGTCGATGATTCAAGCCCCAGTCTGAGGGTTGTCGTTCGTAGGGGTTCGATAGCAGGTTAACGAAAAAAACATATTTTAAAACATATTTTAAACATATTTAATCCATCTAGAGGAAATTCGATGGCAACATTCAATTTGCCTCTAAATCGGGGAAATACGGGGAAACTTATGGATCGATAGAGACTTTGTGCATTTTCTTCTTTCCTTGCAACTCGAATACGTCGGTTTTTCATGTCCATTCAAAGTTTTCTCTCTTGTGAAAAAATCCAAGTATTGTGACACCCAATTGGCGAGATATTTCTGGTATGGGGAGTGACAAATCCCAGAAAGGAAAGGTTACTGATAGGTGTCCACTGGATTTTAATTTACCAACAAAGTCATCTACAATCATAGAGTGATTCATACTCAAATATCTCAAGATATATGACGGAATCGGCCAATACTTGATGAATATCCATAACTAACATATTAAAAAAACTTTATTGTGAGGTATGGCAAAACATGTTCCGTTTCGGTAAAATTGTTTAATGAAAATTTCACAATAAAGTTTTTTTTGAATACGTCAAATATCTCAGCCATGACTCTTGTGATTTTTTGCTCAATTTTTTGTCAACCTCCGTTAAGATCGGTTTAGATTTGTCATTAATTCTACAGTCATTTGTAGAATTTTTTTCAAAATAGTTTGTTAGAAAAAAGCATTTTTAACTTTGTACTTCTCTCATTACACAAAATATGTGGAAAGATTTCCACATTTTTTTTTTATAATAATGGGGAAGTAAAATGCCAAAAATATTTTTCTCATTTGTAGAAGTGTTTTTTCACTTAAATTATTAAAAACATCATCAATTACATAATCCATAGAACTCATATTAAAAAATACAGGAAGTCAATTAGCAATATAAAAAAATATTTCAAATGAGATTTTATTAAATTACACATTACCTAGTAATACTGCTATGGCCAGCACTCCAAATGTTGCATAAGCATTGGCATTTATATCAGGATGTCTATTTTGGTATAATTTTACCATGCACAACACAGCCATCACATACATAAAACTTGTATCTGCAAATATAAAAATTTGTTTTCATCTTAATTTTGTAAATTGCAAATTAAAGATTTCATAACAGATTGAAATCCAATAACAAGTAGTGCATTGGTAATGTTGCTGTAAGTAAAGCGAAGTGATCTGATTCATTTCTAGAATCTACTTCCTAGAACTTCCAACTCTGGTTGATTGCCATTCACTATCAGAAAGGTTTCACTATTTTGATTTTAATATGTGAATATTATCAAAGTGTTGGTTAGTAACAATGAATGTCGTTAACCAGTATTGAGCAAAATTAGTATTTCATTTTGATAATATACCTTAAACAAGTTGCCATTTTTGTATATATGAATCTAGCATTGTAACTACATTTAAGTTCCCAACTTTGAAAAAGTAAATTTGATTTGAAATTAAAAAAATAAATGAAATTTCAAGAAAATAAATATTTGGAAATAGGATCCCAAAAGTTATCTTTCCCAACGTACCTACCTAGTAGGTTCTGGTAAATGCCTGCCGGAAAACAACTACTTCCTCAGCTAATACTACAACGGACATTGAATTATATCCGAACTGTTGTTTCAAACAGGCATTTATCAGAACCTACTGTGTAGGTGTGTTGGGAAAGATGAATCTTTCGATATTTAATTTCGAAACATTCATTTTCTCATACATATATTCTCTCCTTGATACGGTCTTCAGACTTATTTTGAATTAAATTTTGTTAGCTTTCAACCAAAATCCTACGTACGCTGGTAATTATTAAAATGATTTATTGATCATTCTTTAGTTAAGGTGAAAAATTGATAATTGGATAAGAAAGCAAGAAAAAGGTGGAAAATCTTGTAGATACTATACTTTGAGTATGCTATATATTCGAATCCAGTGAAGTGAATATGCTGTAGATATGCGATAAAACGGTTTGTACAGTTATTGTGTTATTTTCAATTACATTACGCCGATCACTTAATAAATGTAGGCTGTATCTTAGTAACATTGATCATTATTCCTCTCATCTGATAGTTGTAAATACCTGTTTATTTGAGAAAGATAATTTTTTTTTCTGACACATGAACAGTTACTATATAACATTACCAAATTGAAAGTTCAGCTGGCTGGGACAAACATGATAACTTCCACTCAATATTCCCTCCATAACTAAGGCCACACCCATTGCATAAAACAAACCATAGTGTTGAGGTATTCCAAATTGCTGGAAAAATACATAAAAAAAGTGACAACCAATTTTTTTATTACACATATTTTCAATACTTGAAATATGGACTACACTTTGTAGAAATGAAAAACAAAAACCGGGGTGTGATACACAGAAAAAAAAATGGAAACCTCTGAAAATAATATCAACCCTAGGTATCTATCAACGAGGAATCTAATGGTCCAAATGGATTTGACATTACATGGTCAACTTTGGTTTTTTAAATGGGAATCCTTATTTTTAATACCGGAACCTACGGAATTGGAAATTTTACGTTCAAAAATGTATTTGGGTTTTGGGTTGATGAAATGAAAGTCAAAGTATGTCTTCGTAAAACTCTTGCATACTCGCATAAGAAAATAAATACTTTGAAACATTCATCTCTCCCAACTACCTAGCATACGCTGTCTTCAACAAAAACAATGACGGGAAATTAATTGCGTTAATTTATTTTTTCAACTGTTCCAACTGAAAGCTTCGTAGCCTGTAGTTTTTTGGTGGACCTGGGCCTATTTTATTTTTTCAATAAAAACTGAAATATCCCGTGAACGGTTGATTTTTGATATACGGAATGTGTCATGAAAATGATTCAAAATCACCTATCCTAAAATACACAGTGTTACATTTTGAAAAACTGAGTTTTGGCCCCCTTTTTTCATCTTCAGATTTAGTCATCGATTACGAACACCTTGCATAACATTTTGGAAATGTTAGTCGTACAAGACAATGAAAAAAAGTATTTTGATGAATCAATAATAAGCTTTTTTTTATATATTCTATCAAACTTTTGAATTTTATGGGAGAATCACTCAAAAGCAGAACGGTTCATTTTTGGTATAGGTTGTATTATATAAACACAATAGAATAATGCCTGGTCTTCATAAACGTGAAAATATACATATGATTTAAGGGAGTTGGTGTCAACTACCAATATACCGATATAATCGGAAGTTATTGAAATACGCCATTATTTTCATTCGATAAAGCATATTGAAAAGCGTAAATTTGTCAATTTTCAGGATATGAGTCCTATTATTTTCCAAAACACGGCTAACCAATGGTCATTGCGCTGTACTCTGTATCCACAGAAAACGATAATTTATGAAATTCTTAATTGAATAGAACTGGTCGATACTTGATAAAAAAAAAACACTTTAAAACTCATCAATATAGTTTATTATATGATTTTCACTGTAAAGAGTTTTACAAAAACCGCGACACGTGTTTCTCAAGCGTTACTAACGCTTGAGAAAGCTATTGTATAATGAAACACGTGTCGCGGTTTTTACAGTGAAACTCATACAATAAACTGTATTAATGAGTTATGATGTTTTTGAATGGAGTGGGGGTTGGTATCAGTAGCCTTAGGTAATTAATATAACAAAGGGAAAAATTATTGTAAGTGCAGTAAAATTTTATTTTTTGTTTTTAGTCGAAGCAAACTGCTTTCAAAATTAAAATTATTAGAAAATTTCCATTTCGAACCTACCCTATCGAAATCTTCATCGTTGTGTGTCAGCTCTTTTATATAAGTTATAACCAAGAACAAGATTCCCAACAAGATATACCCGATATTGGAAAACAAATGATTGAAGTCACTGATCAGGCCAAGTGGATGAGCACATAGGAAGTTATAATAGCACAAGTCTTGTTGCCCAGTTTCATTCAATACCTGAAAAGTATTATTGTTGAAAATGAATTGTATGAGCATAATATTTTATGAATAAAACTCACCCTTTGATAAGTGATCACAAGTTGCACCACAGGAAGAGCGTAAAAAAGTGCTACTGTCATAACATTATACAAATAAAGATATGATTTCTTTTTTAGAACTCTTGGGTGTTTTCTAGCCAAATCTAGAAGACATGGGTGTCCCCGACCCAGCCTCATATCTGCATCTGAGTCAATTTCTTCCAATGTG
This sequence comes from Leptinotarsa defecta, assembly GCA_015342085.1. Lineage (NCBI taxonomy): Eukaryota > Metazoa > Arthropoda > Insecta > Coleoptera > Chrysomelidae > Leptinotarsa > Leptinotarsa defecta. The sequence goes on along the minus strand of WOGO01002450.1, from coordinate 11,291 downwards.
TCATAGTCCGATACATCAATGGATGTGTTGTCCAATATGTCGTTGGTACCTACAGTGGTCAGTTCTGAATATAAAGATATCAATGAATCTCCATTCTGAAGACGTTCAAGTAAAGGGTTTTGTAACAACGCAAGCTCATTCACAGAATTACTCATGCAGTACAAAATTTTAAATATTTTTATTAAATGAGGGGTTCTCACCTACATCTTCTATCAATTATGGTATGTGTTAATATGCGTTTCATGAATAGAACCGAAAATGTTACATTTATTAATATATTTATAAAGTTATAGAGGTTGATTTCCATAGAGATGCATATGATGAAACTGAAGAAAATTTTAAAGAAATGAATAAAATTCTTTTTCTGATCATAAATCCAGAATCGCCAGCTCAATAAGGAATATTTTTGAATCACATTATCACAGATTTTTTTAAAGAAATATGAAACTATTTACACAAAAAAGATCACATTGAAATTTGTTTTCGATGAAAAAAATCCGAGAAATAAAATGCAAAATCGCATGCTGTTTTCTAATAAGTGAAAAAAATGTGACGGAGAATATTATCAGCAGAACGAACATTTTTATATAATATAATAATATTATAATATATCACATATCAGTTCACTGTAATCATTTCTCACAGCAGTATCACTCATTTAACAGGTGTAGTTTTAGTATAAGATATTTAAAACTACTAAAATGTTCAGAGAATCGACTTTAAGTAGGAAAAATGCTGCAGGAATAGTTTCAGTAAAAATCAAACTTTGGCACGAAATTAGTTTGACTCTAATGTTCAGTATATAAAAACATATTACATAAATCCAAAACATGTTAAAAGTTGTAGGATGAAAATCAAAGGGCTTCGAAGAATTTTCCAAAGTTTGTTCATAAGAAGAATCTTCCTCCATACCATTAAAAAAAATTTAAGAGATTAAAGTATATCATAGGATGAAATTAATTAATTCTATGCTCATTTTTTCAATCAACATTTCTACTTAAAGCATACAATATGTTTTTGAATGTACCTGTGCCAGTATTGCCTCTATCGGTGCTCTTCATTCTAACAACCCCTAATTAAAATAAAAGATGATTTCAGATATGTCAAAAGCACACTTATCATTTCTTCCATAATTTGAAATCTTAGTCATGCAGTCCAAATACAAATGCATTTACATCAAAACGTTTAGAGGAAATTAAAAAATGTTACATTAAAGAACTTACTTGCCCTTGGAGTCTCGGGTAAATTATTAGGGACATAAGACATCTGTCTAGGAAGATTTCCTCTGACAGAACACAAAAAGTATGATAGTCCAAAAATTACATAAAAAGCCCCTGAAACATTTGTAGGAAATATTAACAGTTCCATATCGAACCACAACTTTGATCTTCTAATGTATATATTATGAAGAAAAAATTACCTATGCAAGACAACGTAATAATCACAGCTTTCAGATAATCTCCATAAGTAATACTTGGCTTGATTATAAAAGATATGTGTTTTTTCCTTGTTGAATTCATATCTAAAAGACCAATGGTTCTTGTACATTGGTAATCATCTGGTTTCACCACAAACACTACGTAAAATCCATAAGGAAACTTGTATTTCTTAAAAAGAAAAAGTGTAAAACTGAAAATTTGTTGAAGCTGTCTTATCACCAGTTTTCAATTTACTTTATTCACAAGTTGACATTTTCAAGGAAATTATTCGTTGAAATCACAAGATAATTTCATGAGTTTTCTCAACAAAAGCCTGAGGTGAGCCTGCTATGAGTAAAACCTGCCATGAGTAAAGCAAGAGTTTACGAGTGTTATGAGTTTCGAGGATGACCAATGCCGCAGCACATCAACAACCGATGGAAACGTGGAAAAAGGGAAAAAAACGGTTATGAACGATCGCCGAATCACAATCAGAGAGATCGCTGATAATTTGCCAGAAGCAATCCGAAAAAAACGATCGGATTTGTGGAAAAACAATGCATGGCTTCTGCAACAAGACAATGCTCCTGCTCATACATTATTTGTTTGTAAATTTTTGGCTAAAAACAATCCTGAAACGATGTCCCAGCCTCCATTTTCGCCAAATCCTGAAACGATGTCCCAGCCTCCATTTTCGCCAGACACGGCTCCGTGTGATTTTTTCAATTCTCAAAAATTGAAGAGATAAAGGCTATTCCAAAAATCGAGAAGTGTTTCGAGAATTGGAAGAAGCGGTGGCACAAGTGCATAATATTCAATAGGGACTATTTTGAAGGCGACAACATTAATGTAGATGAATAAATATTTTTTTAAAAAACAAAAATTCTCGTTGTTTTCTGAACACACCTCGTTTCATAAGACATCAAAGTTAAATAAAAGAATATAAAAAGAAACTTCAGATTATTTCAATTTGAACTGAAGTGATTCAGCGAAAACGTAAAAACTGGACAGGAATATGGGGACAATAGGGTCGTCATTTTGATAGTGCTTGCCATCTAGAATATGGTACCATTATCAAGATAAGCTACTTTGAAACTTCACGTGTGTTGAAAGCTATAAGTGACATCACGAGATATGTGCGATTGTGGGTACAGCGTCTGAAACACATCTGAACTGTTATAGAGCAAAGAATTAAATCTTTTATGAATGAAGATATGTTCCGCCCATGAGAGTTTTTTCAAGGCAGACATAAATAATATACCACAGGTAGACTTATTAATGGTTATGAAATATTTCAAGTTTAATGATTGAAAGAGTTTATGAAGTCCAATAATTATTTAAATTCAAATTATTTGCAGCGATGAGTAGTAAAAGTGAAGCAATATATTTGAGTGGTTTTTTAACTTTTTAGTAACAAATTGTTGTCCACCCTGTTCATCAATAGTATAAATACATTCATTTTATTAACACTCTGAAATAAATATGATATACTTACATTAAATTGATCCTCGCAACAAAAACAAGTTCATTTATCAAACTCATCTCTGCACATAGCTTTTTACAAGGTTTTTTTAAAACTTTTTCACTGTTAGTAACAGTTACATGTACTATACAATATTTTTTTGAACTTTTTCCATACTTCTGTAAGTATGTATAGTTGTCAATTTAATTAGTGTTAATGTAGGAAATGTAGAATATGAAGTTGCTTTTATTAAATCCATATGGCTTAAACATCTTCATTCTTTGAAAATGCATTCAACATATACATATATTTTCAATAATAAATCAAACTTACTGGTATTGTTATGCCTCCCTTTTTATTAACTGTTTCATAAAATCCACGGAAGGTTACATCTTGATTTGTATCAAAAACAGGGCACTGTAATGAAGTACTTTTAACTAGTCATTTGTTATACTAGGCTCTAATGAAGATTATTTTTTACAAAGCTAAGGTACTTACACTTATATTTTGAATACTGACAGTCATACATATGTCATCATCTGAAGATACTTCTAAAATTACTGTTTCGTAATTAGATTCAGCAATCATCAACTGGGAGACATTTGTCGAAAAATTATAAAAGAAATATCTAGAACAATGAAATGATTCGTATCAGCTGAATTTAATTTATTGCAAGTATTTGAATATATCAAAAACTATATTTATATAATCTGTTGTCCATTCTTTCTGAATGTCATTGTAATTTTTCACAGATGATAAAGATTATATAAACAACATGATTAAAATCAAACTATTTAATATGATTTAATGCATTTTTACACATAAACAAAAAAGCATAAAAGAAATAAAAATTAGCAATCATTTACTAAAAGGAATTTATAATTATGAGATGTCAAATACGAAGAACTGAGACTAAATTATGAGAATTTACCCAAAAAAAAAATGTTAACATATTTTAAATAAAAGAAAAGATAAATGAATAAAGTGAGAAATATAGGGATTAGTTAAACGAAAGTAAAAATAATATACAAGAAAATGAAAGGTAATAAATTGATACTAAAAAAATTAAACAGAAGATTTTACATAAAAAAATGTTGTAATTGTAATCTTAATTATCTGCACAGGTAAATTTCTCGACAAGCTTATCATATAAATTGTGTAATGTAATAAAATTGATTGGTTTTATTCAATTTTAAGTTTATTTTCTTCTTTTTTAGAGTTTGTTCTTGAAAATGTTTTCTCACAATTAATTTATTTTTTATTTATCGTTCCTTAGTATTTTCATTTAATATATCAAAGTTGCATGTTTCAAGTTTTTTTTTTTATTTTTAGAGCATATAAAAAGAACCTTGGGGAAAAACATTTTTTTTGGCTATGCACTTTTCCACCTTTTTATAAAAAGGGAGTCCGCAATACTGAATTCAGAATGACGTTTTATTTTTCATATCATTTTCAGCAAAACTCTTTTATTAGATACATATATCAATAGGGAGTGCATAAAAAACAAGCCGCTGTCTTGAGCGGTCGTCCACCATATTGGATGTAGAATAGCGTCACTTAGCTAATCATTTACTGTCATCCAAACTAATCGTGAATGAAAAATTTGAGCTCAATCGGTTGAGGAAATGTGCTTCAAAATTCAGTGGCAAGATTTGTCACAAACTAACATACAAACATCACAACTCAATATCTTGATTCTTCAAGGTACAGCTAATGCTTCTGCATTATTTGTTTTTTTTTCAGATAAGGATACATGATTATTTTCTGCACATAATAGCAAGCCTCAATACTTATGTTCCACTAATTCTACTATTCACAACTTGTAAAGACATTTACTTCTAGTTATTCACCTTCTGTAAGAAATTATCGTCAATTTGCTGGAGAAAATGTAAGTTAAACAAGAAGATCAACTAATTAGTTTCAAATCATCTGGGCAAAGCCATGCGAATTATAGAATGTTAGAATGCTGTGTCAGAAATTGCTGCTTCCAACTTCATAAAAGACTACCAATATAGTCGCCATACCTTGTCTGGAACCAATAACATAAAATTAGGTGATCTGAAGCTGACATCAACCATAGGGAGGAACACATCCTGAGGAAAGTTCAGAGAGTACTTTGTTTTGGTTAATTTTGCAAACACATTTAGTATGGATGACAATGCATGGTTACATCCAATACAGTGGACAGCTCAAGATGATGGATTAGTTATTTTTTATGCACTCCCATGATATGGGAATCAAATGAAAAAAAGATGTTTGCTAAAAATAATGCAAAAAGTAAAATGACGACACTCTAAATCCAATATGGCGGACTTCCATTGATGGTGGACTATGTTTTTATGTACCCCCTTGATATGAATATCCAATGGGATTCAGAAAAAAATTGAAATAGCGAAAATCAAGATGGCCGCCATACCAATTTTAGTTAGTTAACTCGGCAAAGGTGAAGAATAGTTTGGTGGTGCTCGAACGAATGTTGTAGGAATCGACCACACAAGAATGACACATAAAATTAAAAAACTAAGGAACGTACAGCGATACTAAAAAATAAATTAATAGTAAAAAAGTATTTTCAAAAACATGCTTTTATTTACATGCTCCAAAAAGAAAAAAATTAACTTCAAATTGCATCAAAGCCATCAATTCATTACATTGCACAGTTCATACAATATGAAAGCTTGTCACAAGATTTACACCTATGTGGATAAACAAGAATACAATATGGGAGTAGAGGCGATGACATCTACTCTAACAAAGACTGCATCTACGTGATTGACAGAAGATTCAATCCTCGAGTCTCAAAAATAAACAAGGATCTCCAAGGCTGTCAGTTGCGAAGCCTAGCTTCGATACCGACCACCGAATGAGTTTCAACCACTGTCTTTCATGCTCGGCATCGAGTTTCAACTAGACCTTGCCTTGTTATCTATGATGTTTGAGGATTGAGTCTTCTGTCTATTCCATAGATGGCGTCTTCGTACGGGGAAAATTTTATCGCCGTAAAAAAAATAAAGACATATTTTTTGTGTTAAAAAGTATTTCCAGAGTTTACAATTGGTGTGTTAGATTATAGCAGGTTTAATTTTTGTCCCTTATTTACTGTATGTGATATGTCATACTCAATGTTGTAATCGTGATTATTCTTATAAAGATGGCAAGCATACCACAAAGGGCGTTGAATTATATCCAACAGAAGTCAGTGCAGGATTCTTCACTGAAGTTATTCCTGAATATGCTGTTGATGATACAACTGCTATTATAGATTTTCAATTCAATTGAATTAAATTTTGTAATTGTGAGATCTAAAAAAGTTATCAAATTATTATTTTTTAGTTCTATTGCAAGTTTTATAAATCAAAATAAATTGTATTGTGAGGGAGTTAGCTTTAGAATGCTTTCAATTGAAAGACAATGTCAAACATGAACAAAATGATACAATAGATTTGTTTTTACCGATCCTTCAGTACATTTTTTCAATTTGTAAAATAAGAATGAATATAATACAGATTATGAATGAATATAGAAATGAATACCAGCTTTAAAACTTTTCAAGTTGAATGTTTCGGTACTCTGTAGATTAAAAATCGAAACGAAGACTTACTTGGGTTCACTAGGTGAAACTGTAAAGTTATATTCCTCTGAATGATCAATATAAAATTTTTCCTGATAGTGTACATTTATTATGAACTCGACAGTCTCATCTGAAGCTGTTGCCACAGAAACAATGGGATTTTCGTGATTGATTTTTGATTGCCCTGAAAAAATTACTATCATCAGCCAATATATCCTAAAAAAAAAGGAAACTGATATAAGTTCCCTTCATTAAGTGGACAGTATTATGAATGTAATTTTACTGAAACCTTTGTGAGATGATGATTCTGTATCATTTTTATTGTCAAATATGTTGCAAGGAATTCGTTGACCATTGGAGAAATAACACACTTTGATGAAAAGAAACAACTGGATTGAACATTGGGAATTAATTAAAATCGTTTACAACATACAAAAGTTGTTCTGAATGATAAAAATACGGAATATATAAAAAATGCCAGTGACAAGTTGAACAAAAGTTGGAATTGCAGCATGGATTCCATAATTCAGGTTAGTGCATTTTCAACTTGGTTTCGCTACTAATATTCATATACACTGATACGTGTTTGGTCCTTCGAGCCAGATTCGCTTTCCTCTCATTGCATATATTTTTCTTTAATATCATAATTATCAAATTAATAACTGGATCATTTACCTTCACGAGTTGGAAAGTTTCAGTTTCCACATAAAATCGTAGAAATCATTTTTTGTAGAAATTTAGCCCTTCACAAACAATAATTAATTACTTTTTACATTCAGCAGCTAATCAGAGGTTATTGAACTAAGAGTTATTTTTGTTTTCACAAAGATTATTGATATGTCTGGCTATTGGGTCAATAAAATAAAACAATATAGAGTTCTTCGAATGGTCAATATTAACCAAATGTCAGAAATTTTAAGTATGCCAATGAGGAAGAAACTGATGAAAACATAAGATTTCAATTCAGAATTTCATATCCACGAGTTGATCAATACCGAGAAAAACTTATATGTACGCTAAACATCTCAACAAAGATACTATCACAAGTTGTGAACTTGAAAATTTTTTAGTTACGGGTAAGCTGCCTTCTTTCGAATATTTAAAAAGCTTTATACAAAAATGATGTACCGCTCTTCATGCCATTGACCTTTCATCTAAATAAGTGTAAATCAATTTCAATTTGTTTGAACTATGGAATCAAAACATCACTTGAGTCTCCATATAAATAAAAATGAAATAGTTCCTCAGAATTTAACTTCTTTAATTCCACAAACTGATTTTCAAGAAAAGGTGGCGTGATGAATACCTGCACAGTTTACAGCAAAGAAGTAATTAGTTGAAGGTTTCTAATCCCGTTTCTTTGGGAACTATGGTATTGATTGAAAATTAACAAACCCCTACTGTAAAATGGAGTCTTGCTCATATAGAAAAATGGTATTATGGAAAAGATGATATTGCAAGGGTTGCCGACGTTCGTACAAAAAAAAAGGTTGTTAAAAAAAGTGAAGTTGTGTCCTTTACTGATTGCCAGTGACATTAAAATCGTTTCATAAGTTAGTGGGGAAAAATGTTCAGTTTTTGCCCACTCAGAGTTTAGTTGAATTCCGCACACTATTGGACCAAGTGCATGCACATCCAAGGAATCCCAAGTGCAAAAGTAGCACGCTACCACTTAGGACACTTTTTTAAAATATACGATTTTCAAGTTTGCCTGTTCATGTGCTTTTACTAAATTTTCGCTACCACTATAGCTGACAGCTAGTGCTCACCGCTTACATCATACAGTCTACGAGCACTTAACGCTTTCGCTTTGCCAGATGGATTTGCAGCAGAGATTCCATATTTCAGGTTAGTGTAATTTCTACTTGGTTTCACTAGTTATATTCATCCAAACTGATACATAGTGTTAATGACAATTCACAAGCCACTAGACGAATAAGTTATTTGTTACAGTCTGTGACAGTTTCATAATTAGAGTGAGGGTTTGTCATATAGAACTTACTCCAGAGAACTAAGGTACTCGGAAGTAAGGCCTATACGTGACATTATTTCCAGGTCACTGATTTTACCGATTAGGAAGGCATTTTGATTGAGTAATAAAATGTAATTTAGAGGAATTTCAGTAGAGACGTTAAAAGCGCAGATGCAAAAATTTGATGCATGCATATGAGAAACTCTGGATAGAAGTACGAAATTTGTGATCCAAATCCTTATGAGAATACTTCAGATAAAATCCTCATCAAAACAGCAAAAAAAATGAGTTCTCAAATAATGAATGGCTTGACAGTGTGGCTTTATATAATTGAAAGTGTTTCGCCAATAGTTTTGATTTGTGGAGATGATTATAAAACTATTAGTTGAATTTTATAAGAGAATAGTTACCGAAAACTTTGTAATGATGAATGATATCATGGCATAATGTTCTTGAAGTATAGTTGAATAATGTTTCACCAGATTCACTCTCTACTTCCAAAGGTAACTGCCATGACAACATCTCTTTTGTTTGGCGAGCAACAATCATTAAGGGGGCTGCTGCGGAAGCTCCACTTTGAATCCATATTCTTGGTGGAGCATCTGCATATCCAAAAACCTAATGGAAATCTTTGTCTTCAATACAATTTTTTCAAAAACATTTATTACACTTACTTTATCATCTGTGAATTCCAAAATATACTCTATTGTTTTATTTATTACGAATGTGTAATTTGTATTATAACTCAGTACTTCAATTTTTGGCTCTGGTTGATATGCAGAGTCACTATTCAGTAACGAACAAAACAAAATCACACCAAAAAAAATCATTGCAAAAACATTCTATTAACTTCCAGTATTAAACAATTCTATCATTTCGGTAAACCACTTATCGCTCGAACTTGAAAGTAAATCATTCATAAAAAGTCAAAAATTAAAATTTGTGGTTGTTTTTTTAGTTGGTTTAAAGGCGCGTCCACATTATGCCGCTGTTTGCCAATTGGCAAGTCCAGTTGGCAAAGCCGAATCGATGTAAACGCGGACGTTGGTGTCTACGACAGACTCCCGCATAAGTTAGAGAATTGCTCCCCTGGCTTTACATATCTATAAGTGTGTTTTGTTCACACTAATGATATATATTCCAGATCTATCATTTTTGCTAAAAGATATTCGCTCTCTCTGATTGGTCAAAATATGTCAAGCAGAGAGAGCGAGTAACTATATTGGCGAAAATTTCTCATTAATATCGGTGAAAAAAACACACCTTTTGTCAGATGTGAAATGAGAATTTTTCCCACTTACTTTTTGTCAAATTATATGACCTTCAGTTTCAGTATAGGTATGTTCAGTTTTGAAAATCTGGAGCCGAGTGAGCAAATACAAATTTGATACCACGTAATCATAGAGTCAACGAACGATGGATTTCACCTGAATGACAAGTCGGCATTTGAGGTATTATTTGTTATCACAAAACCTATATAGTTTTTTTCTACAGCAGCACTGCAATGTATAATTTTCTTTTCAAAATGAAATAATTTTGTTGTAACTATTCAAGAATGATTAATGTTGAAGAAGGTATCATTATGTTAATGAAAATATTATGAAAAATAAAAAATAAAACTTCCTAAGTTTTTTACCACTTGTATTTGGAACTAATGTGACTGCAGTTTTGTCTTATAAAGACCTTTTTCAAACAAATACTATTAACATAAAGCCTTATACATATCTACACAGCACTGTAACTGAGTACTTACCTGAATTTTGTTTACCTGGGACAATGTCGGTACGCTAATCTGAAACCCGGCGAATAGACTAGGTCGGTTTGGCCATTTAGCAGGTTCATCCACAATGCTCACAATTATGAATCTCCAAGGATTACAAAAAATTGAGTTTCCATTCCTTGCTTACATAGTGCAAAATTTCTGTATCGTTTAGATTTTGCACTGTGCAAGCAAGGGTTGGAAACTCAATTATTTGGAATCCTTGGAAATTCGTAAGCATAATCATTGCGGATGTGACCTGCTAAATGACCAAACCGACCTTGTCTATTCGCCGGTTTTCATATTAGCATACCCACATTGTCACAGATAAACAAAATTCAGGCACTCTGTTAAGGACCGTCTGTTATTAACTACAGTGTGTATAGATATTGTTGCAACGTATTGAATAAGAATGCATTTTGAACTCACGAACTATAATTGTATGTCATAAAGTTACTTAAAGAAGAAAAAGTATTGACATTATTAAAAAAAAACATATATATATATATATATATCAATGTCTTTAAGAGACATGCAATGTTTGCCTAAATTATTTCAGTTTATTGTATTCGTTTGAAAATGTCCTTATATGACGGAACTATGGTAACGTTAGTTATACATACAAGTGGTAAAAAACATAGGAAGTTTTATTTCTCATTTTTCGTAGTGATCTACTATCACGTAATAACGGCTACATCTATTGATTTATTGATAAGAATATGTCATGAACTCTTTTCTGAAGATACTGTGTGCTGATGATAAAAATCAACAATTTTACCAAAAGTTCATTTTCCGACAATACTCAACTTGTTCCCTGACTTGTATATACCGAACATAGCCGATGTAACTGAGACAAAAGATCTGCATTATCGAACGCTTTCCGAGCAAAGCGAATTAATCGAGCTTACAGATTTGTACTGAAGTGGAAGTCATCTTCAGTTCAATCAGGTCGGAGTCCAGCTCCCTTACCCTTTCAGCTGATTATTGTCGAGAATGACCAATGAGTTCATGACTGAGGGGATGGCGGTATGAAGTCCTCAGACATCTGTACCGCCCTTCACGGTGTACCCTTACCTGGCTGGGGTGGGATGGATGAAAAAGCTATTCGT
>WOGO01002449.1:0-15818 GCA_015342085.1 Leptinotarsa defecta | reverse complement strand
GTAAAACCGAAAACTAAATGAGAATATTCTAATGGAACAATGATGTTCATTGTCGTACTGACATTTTTTGTCATTTTTATAAACAAAAAATAAATATTCCATTTCATCTGCCATATGGCAGATGAAATGGAATATTTCTAGAAATATCGATATTAATGTGTTTGTCTTCAGGAAATTACTAAATGTTCCGCCATTTTGTAGTAGGTGAAGATATTGACTTCATATTCTAGGGTTGTGAAGTATCCGTCAGGAGCTTCAAAATGATGTGTCACAAGCCTCCCTTTCCATTTAATTTTTTTCCCAAATGGCGCCCAGACGCCATCTTGAAACTTTCATCTGTCAATTTCACTTCTCCATTCATTATTCCAAATTTCAATTTTTTGAGCTGACCGTTCAAAAAATAAAAGGGGAGGGACATTAAAGAAATGCACTACATAGGAAATTTTGGTCGTTTCTTTCGACAAACCTCAAAAAGAATTATAATCCAATCAGTTTATGTGTATCCAAACAGACTCAATCGGTCTCAATAAATGAATAAATAAAATCTGACTTGAAGCTTAATGATTACAACACACATAAAGCAGTAACTAACAGCACACATGACACCTAGATCCTTGACCTTTTGACACTTCTCAAGAGTTTCAACGCCAGAACGAATGTATTTGAATCACAGGCGAATATGTTTTAAACACATGAGCGTCAGAAAACGCCTGTTTGATTACGTCAGTTGTCAATTGTCAACACCATCCAGAAGAACTAATTTGTCAACTGCATCACTGATGTATTGCTGTTGAATGAGAACGTCTGTCACGAACTTTTTGTCATTTCTGTCAGTGTCTCCTGCCATTATCCAGATTGAACAAAGAATTGCGGACAGCCCATTAACAACATTCAGGAAAATTCGAGTAATCCCCGAGAGTTGCGAAAATAAACCATCAACCTCAACACTATATTCTCTGCTCATTCCAGTTTCACAAAACTTTCTTTTCATTTCATTTACATTGAAAACCCCGCTCCGTTCCTTGTTGAAAGCTTCAAGTTATCATTAGGTGATTGTGAACAAACTTAAACACATTGTTGTAGTTCCATAGATCGGGAATATGTGTAAGCACGTTGAATTTAAATATAACTTTAATGGGGTATTCGTATATGCAATATGCATGAACATCGAAACTGCTAACTGGTAAACAAGATCGAATCAAGATGAAAAACATATGGACCGGGGTTTCGACACACAAAAATCGAATATTACGAACACGATAAAAGCTGGTTTTACGAATTTAGAACTTGCGTAAGGACCTGTACAGCCCTAGAAGCTGGATTTTTTAAATAACTTCTACGTGACCTGACATACGACTCGGTCGTTCATTCAGCTTAATTACTATATGATGTCTTAGGATGAGATTCTCATCCAACGCTTTCAGTGCTGTAGTATCGAAGGATTCGACGGTCGACTTCATCGATTCCCGAGCACCCAACTTTTTTGCTGACGGAATCAATCTACTTGTGTTACGTTGGCAAAAGTGCACTGATTCAAGTTGAGCTTATTTCGATTAAATTGAATAAGTATTCACCGAGACATTACAATTTGAAGGAGACTCATAGAAACGGACGTATAATAATCTAATGATTGACTGGAAGAATTCATCGTTTACTAACAAAGTCGTGAAGTTGAGGATGTTTATTTGAATTTATTGATCGATATCCGAACGTCTGCAAATAGCAAAGTATGTTTAAACAAACTTTATTTAACGACTTCCTCAGAGGTTTGAAATGAATTTGTAATAAACCGAATGTTTATCTATAATGGAAACGTAGCGCTAAATTGAAGAGTTTTGAAGTCGCTATAATTCTAAACATTACAGGCGATAATTTATCGTTATTGTATCGGCAACCAAGTACATGTTGACGTATTCGTGAAGTGCGGTGATTATAAAAAAATTGAAAGACAATTATGAATAGGCTGACCCGTTACTTGACGAAAATTAACAGCACTATCTATGATAATGATTAAACTAGTCTCATAAACACTTTGAAGTGATTGCTGCAGTGACGACGCATGCCGTGGCGACGGGTTGCCTTGCGCAAGCAGCCCAAGCTATTGTCTTCAGTCGTTCAGTCTGTGAGTCAGTCATTCAGTGAGTAAGTCAGTCAGTGAGTCAGCCAGCCAGTGGTGAGTTAGTCGGTCGGTTAATTAGTCAGTGAGTCAGTCGGCAATTCAGTAAGTAAGTCATTTGGTGAGTCAGTCGGTCGGGAAAAAAGTCAGTGACTCAATCAGTCGGGGAGTCAGTCAGTCGATGAGTCAGTCGGTATTCAATCCGTCAGTCGATCAGTCGGTCGGTCAGTCAATCAGTCCGTCGGTCAGTCAGTAAGTATGTCAGTCATTGAGACAGTCAGTCAGTACGTCAGCGAGTCAGTTAGTCGGTGAGTCAGTCAGTCAGCGAGTCAGTCGGTTGGTCAGTCGGTGAGTCAATCAGCTCGTCAGTCAGTCGATGAGTCAGTCAGTGAATCAGTCAGTCAGTTGGTGGATCGGTCTGTCAGTCAGGGAGTTAGTCCATCAGCCACGATCAGTCCGTCAGTCAGTCAGTAAGTATGTCAGTCAGTGACTCAGTCAGTTCGTCAGTGATTCGGTCAGTTCGTCAGTGACTCAGTCAGTTCGACGGCGAGTCAGTCAGCGAGTCAGTTAGTCGGTGAGTTAATCAGTCAGGGTATCAGTTGGTCGTTCAGTCGGTGGGTCATTCATCAATCGGTGAGTCAGTTAGTGATTCAGTTGGTCAGTGAACCAGTAGGTCAGTTGGTGGATCGGTCCGTCAGTCAGTTAGTCCATCAGCCAATCAGTGAGTGAGTCAGTCGGACAGTGAGTCAATCAGTCGGTTAGTCAGTCAGCCAGTCATTCGGTCAGTCAATAAGTCGTTCAGTAGGTCAGTTAGTGGGTAAGACTGTGAGCCAGCCAGAGGTTCGGGCAGTCAGTGAATCAGTCAGTCAATGTCAGTCAGTGAGTCAGCCAGTCAGTCGGAGAGTCAGTCTGTCAGTGAGTTTTTCAAGGACAAAACACAAGCACTACAGGAAAATCCTTGAGGCGTTATTAGAGCGGTGCCTGTGCGAAAGTAGCGATTCATATTGTTCTCAGGAAGTTAATTCCAAAAAATCGCAGATCTCCAAATGAGAGAGTTCTTAAATAGTGAAGTTCGAGGTGTACTGAGTTGAACCTCAAAACTATGAGCAGCTCCAGTCCGTCGCGTATTTCTGATATATACCGCTCTTGGTGGAATCAAATGTGCCAAGTCACTTGGCACACTGGTTTTCTTCCTCCAACAAGTTGACAACTCTTGCTCATCAGAGTCAAGATCAGCAAAATTATTAGAACCCACAACGCGCATCTAAATCGGAAGAAAAGACCATCCCTGGCTCAAGAATGAAATGCTTGTTTTGAATCGCAACTACTCGCCTAGCACAGACCTCCTATAACTCGATTCTGAGTGTCTGTTTATTATTGTATGCAATCCGGAGTTTCTGCACTAGCAATTCCTTAAATAACTCGAGAGCTCTGGTTTATTTTGTTTCATCTCATCCGATATGGACGAGTATTGCGGCACACCGCTCCAAGTATTCTGGAGGATGTCCAGATTTCCGAAGGAACGACAGTAAAGGTGAAGGAACTCAACGACAGAAAAAACAAATACAATTTTCTCACAAATGGAAAGTGAGGTTCTCATGGGCATTGACAATTTTATGGAGTCTGTGTTCACTTATGTGCGAGAGAAAGAGGAGAGAAATCTTCTCTGTTGACAAATATCATATGAAAAAAAAAACACGTCATAATTAGAAGGTATATAAGTTAGAGATTTTAGCATTTCCTGTAATTGGTAAGTCTTGAAAATAAAAGGCTTCTTTATATGATTTTGACGATAAAATTGTTTGTGATACATTTTCACAGGCAAATTCATGCTACGCTAATCAAGTCAAGATCTAAAAAACGATCGCCGAATCGATCGTAACGAGGTTCTTCGTTCAAGGTCGCCGAATCGAAGATTTCCTGTCGACCGGCGTCACCTGTACCCATCACGAAAAAAGTCCACGTCCCCAAGAAAAGTTTCGTTAAGGTCGAGAGCCGCGAATGGCGTCCAGATAGGCGCACTTTCTCCGCGTACGTCAGTCAACCTTGGAAACAATGGAAAATTATGGGAACCACCAACCCCTCGATCTTCGATTGCGAACACACGAATAATTGTTTCATTGTTTTCGAAATTATTCCTATTCAAATTGAGTTGGAGCGTTTCATTCGAAAAGTACAGCCGAGGAAAGAGTTCGAGGAATTATTTACCTACTCCAATATTCCTGCCCAGGGCCGGATTTAGAGGAGAGCAGGCGGGGCTACTATCACGCGGCCTTCTGTGGAGGCCCACGATAAAGATAAAATAATATCAAAATTTCGACGATCCATCAACTTTTACGTTTTTCCTCACAAACATATTTTTTGCATTTGTACTAAGAATACTTGTACAAACAATAATATTGAGTATGTCAGTCATTGAGTCAGTCAGTCGGTGACTCAACCAGCCAACGAGTCAGTCAGCACGTCGGCGAGTCAGTCAGTTAGTCAGTCAGCGAGTTACCCAGTGAGTCGGTGAGTCAGTCGGTCGGACAGTGAGTCAGTCAGTCGGTTGTACAAACATAAAAATATTATTACCGATATATCAGAAAGCTCAGATTGCGTTAGTATGTTAGTCATTGAGTCAGTCAGCCGGTGAGTCAATCAGCCAGCGAATCAGTCAGCCCGTCGGTGAGTCAGTCAGCGAGTCAGCCGGTCGAACAGCGAGTCAGTCATTCGGTTAGTCGTTTGTACAAACACAAAAATATTCTTATTGATATATCAGAAAGCTCTGATTCCGTAAATACGTCAGTCGGTGAGTCAATATGCCAGCGAGTCAGTCAGCTCGTCGGCGAGTCAGTCAGCTCGTCAGCTCGGACAGTGAATCCGTCAGTCGGTTGTACAAACAGTAATATTGTTATCGATATATCAGAAAGCTCTGATTGCAAGTGTCAATTCACTGTAATTTGTAAATTGTACGCATGAGTTGAAGAGAAATGAAACAAGTGAAAAAAAAAACCGAAAAATAATTATTAATTAGGGCTTTCCCTCCGTCGTCGCCTCAGAGCCTCCAGACTTCCAAATCCGGCCCTGTTCCTGGTATGTATGAATTCTCACCGCTCTGAAAACAAAAATTTTTCTCGGGAGACGTAGCCATGTTTGATGAAAAAGAATCTGTACTAAACTAAATTTCGCACCATGTAAAATCCCTGCAGTGTCTGCAGAGTGATCAAGCAAAACTTTGTGATTCCGTTATGATTTGCCACAGCTGTTACAGGCCGGTTTATAATACTTTACCAGGTCCACCTGATTTTTTATTGTGCACGGGTGGCAAACAAAAGATTTTATAACCGTTCGGGTTGTTTCATTACATCCAGTGGCGTCGTATTGGTTTTTAATCAAGAATACTGCTTGAAACTATATTAACTTATGTATAAGTAGGTATTATTGTTATACAATTTCAATTTAAAACATGTATATAATCCTGAATAAGTGTGCCAGTTTAAGATATTAGGTATAAACCAAAAATATGGGGTTATCATCAGATAAATCAGATGAACCTTCATAGAATGTTACGATTAAAGGTTCTACAATTTCCTCATCTGAATCGGTCTAATTTCCAACATTATTGCTGTTTTTTTTGGAATCGACATTTTTTATGGGCTCCTCAAAGAGTTTTCTGACATCTTTCATCTTATACATTAAATGTATAAGATGCAGTACTCAACGTTAGTTACAAATAAAAGTGGTAAAAAACATAAAATGTTTCAATTTCCTTTTTTTCTTCAATACAATTTTCATAAAGTAGTTCACACAATCTTCATCCAACCACAAAAAGTTGATTTTTCAAAAGAAATAAACACACTGATGTGAAACAGTAAGGATTGATTAAGTGAGGAAAAACTAGATACTGAAGGCATAACAATATTACAGTATTCAACTAGCAGAAATAACTGGCAAATTGTTAATTTTTTGAATTTTCAGTAGATCATATCGGTGAAAGTATTTTTTGATAATAAAACCTAACTTTATTGTTTTCAAACTCCTAATAATGTAGATTGGATAAGCCTCTTAAAAACAGTATGCTAAAAAAAAATTACCGAAATGCCGCACAATAAATTTATAATCCTTCTTAAAACCCTAATCAGCTTGGCCTCGATATATACTTTTTTCCGATTTCTGAATGATGAACAAAAAGTAAATAGTGGAAAAATATAAAAGGCCTTATCAGGGTTTGATAACACCACATCCTGCTAACAAACCGCGTGAAATCGAAACAAAGCAACAAATTAATGACTGAAATACCGATGAAAACAATATTCACTATTTATATTTCAACCACGTTCAATAAAACAAGACACTCAATATTCATGATAGACAATCGAGAGTGAATTTACCAACCTGCTATTACGGTGTCACTCAAATTGTATTTTTCATTCGTTTTCGGGAAATCCTTCAATTTTCTGTTGCTCAATTTCAATTCACCGCTCTGATTCGCTTCTTCCAGTATTCGTTCTAAAGATCGATTCAACTGGTTTTGAATATGTCCACTTATGTTGGAAACTAACACTGCCATCGTTCATGGCCCGCTAGAGTTCACAGTCAACACAGATACAATAGAAACTTATCCGCCAGCTACGCCATTCAGTGAAAAAGTTACTCTCATCATTATTTCAATAAATTGTTTTGATAGCAACGTGAAAATTTCATCGAAATGCAGCAAGTGCACCACACACTCACACACCGCCCCTACTCTAACGAAATAAAACTCAAGAATAGAAGCAAAATAGACAGTAGACAGTACTTTGTGACAGACCTGACAGTCTAGGAATGTGTTCCAAAAATAACCAATTCCTAACCTCTCCTCACCAGAATTTTTGACAGCGGCTAACTGTAAACTATATTTATAGTGTTTTCCATAAGTAAAACTAGTAATGCATTTTTTCGCATTGACCGTATTTCTATCTCAAATTCCAATATCGGGAAAGAATCAATAGAACATAAATTGTAGCACACTTCAATCAAGAACACTACTACTATAACAGAAAACATCAATTAGCCACTGGAATACAGAAAACTTTATAATAATTTTTTCATATTTCGAAGTGACAGAATGACAGAAATAATTGTTAATTAAATCTAAATGATGATTATAGATTACTATATTTTATTACATGTTCATCAAGTGCAGTGCAATTCTCATTGATCTAGTTTTCCTATGGAACATGAAAACTGACACAAGTATTACCAATGGAACATAAAATATGCACTCACTTACCACTGGAGATTATATACAAGATAGCAACTAAATTCTGAGTTTGCAGTCGGAACTGTTGTAAGAGCTCACAGTTATATTTTAGGACTAGAACGCACTTATGTATTTATATGTGCTTTTTTAGAGAAACGGTAGGATTGGTAATCTGATTCATTTTTTAGCAATAAGAACTAATCAAACTCAAATTCATGAGAAATAGTTAGACCGTATGTGGTCAGAAAATACGACATCAGTTGTAAAAATGCTATGATGCAATGTTTCGAGTTGTGCCCACCATCTACTCATGTCTCGCTTTTTTTTGTTGCAATTCTAATACCGGAATAACAATTTCACATTCCCTAAATTTTTATGCTCTTCGATTTCTCTTTCAATTGCTACTTTTCATTCACACACAGACATACACACTGATTAGGTTCATCCTGAGCACAGATCAATTCGTGTTCCGATATTTTCACCTACGCCATTCGATTCCTTGAACTCGATCTGTCATTCCATGTCAAAGCCGCTGTGTCGCTGTCATCTATGTCCACAGAAAATGGTGGAGGTCACCGAAATTGCTAAAATCGCTACACGAGAGTGTCCATTCTGAATATTTATTCATGTGTAGCTGATTGTTGATTTGTTTTATTTATCTAACCTAAAAATTGCCGTAGTCAATAAATATAATAGTTTTGAAATATAACACTTTAAACTATTATCATAATCATGGGAAAAATTTGTGCCATCAAAAGTTGTTCAAGTGGTCGTAAACGTTTAAAAGATTCCCAGGAACCCATGTCATTTTTTCAGGCTAGAGTATGCATCAAGAAGGATGTTATCAAAAGATAATTTCTCAATTTTTTTATTGTTGCAGTCATGGAAGTTAGCGAGTTGGAGAAAATCCTTACGCATGAATTTGAAGGAAACGGACTATATTTGTCAGCTTCATTTCAAGAAAGACTATATTGAAATGTATGATGAAATAACAGTAGGCAATGATGTTCATTACAGATATTTGAGTCAGAAAAAGCTAAAAGAAGATGCTTTGCCAACTATTGAACATCAGTATGAATTCGATTCAGAATCGCAAAAGGAGCAAGAATCGATTGGGAGCTTGGAATGTAAAAAGAAACCGAAGTGTAATGGTAAGAATAAACAGCATTGACAACATAACAGTACTCGCAAGCTGTTGATAAGTTGTTTTAAATGTCACAACTTCTAATTTGAAGGAAAGTATGTCGTGCGCAGAATTATTTTGAGATTTGGACTTCAAACGCCTGCATATATTGTTAATTTGAATGTGGTATTTAGCATCTTCAGAACAAGGTACATCTAAAAAGGTTTATTGTTTGTAAGCAGGTCTAAATCGTAATTCGTTGCTCAATTAATCTTCAGTATCTGAATAAACTTCCATGTGTACGATATTTTTTACAGAAATGGATCCTCTTAGTTTATCCCTCTTGGAGAATATGGACCAAGTTGAGTTTGTAATTGATAGTGATGAAGAAGAGTATTCTGAGAATGGTAATGCACCAGAAGATCACGGAGAAGAACAGGATCAAGAGATGGAAGAATGTGACGGTGACATAGAAGAACAAGAAGGAGAATTGGAAGAAGAAGAAGGTAAAGTGGAAGAGCAAGAATGGGAAATTGAAGAACAAGGAAGTGACAAGGAGGAACAAGAATATGATGTGGAAGAACAAGCTGGTGATGTGGAAGACCAAGAAGATGGCACAGAAGAACAAGAAGACGAAGAAGGTGATATAGAAGAACAAGAGGACTTGGAGGGACAAGCAGGTGATACGGAGGAACAGAATGATATAGAAGAAAAAAATGGTGAATACACAAGTTTTAATTCATATGTCTAAAAACTTAACAGTACAGAGTAGCCCAAACAAAGATGTTTGAGTTTTCTTTTAGGTAGTAACTCCCTTTTAGTAAGTAACTTCCTAAATAAAAGAAAGGTGGGTAGAGTTTCACCAATATAAATTCACATTTGAACAAAGTAGAGTTGAATTTTAAACTATAAATTAAATATTTTGACAAAGTACTCCTTATTTCACACAGAGTGGTTAAAACATAAAAATTATCGCTGTCTTCAGGCCACAAAAAATCCCATGTCATATATGAGGGTGATTCAGGTAGGTCTTTAAGGGGGAACCAATCCGAAAAAAGTTTTGGATGTCTTCGTTTGGGCCACTCTATACCTACATCCAACTACTTGCGACTCGTTACTCACGCGTTGAATTATCTTCCAGATACAGAAGATGAGTCGTTTGATCATAGGAAATTTATCGAAAAAGACACAGGGAACATTATAGAGATACACGTTGACGAAGATGAAGATGAGGTAACGGAAATTGCACCCTTCAAAAAAATGAAAATTTCCAATGTTATGTCAGTGAATGATGGTACAGCTGCCACTTCAGACGCACCATCTGAAGAGAGGATTGTCAGGTTCAGAACGAAAATAAAGGAGTTGTTGTCTAAAAATGCCTCGGCCCCAAAAATCCCCACTGGTGCACCTACACCTGCTCCTCCTTCCGGTGTTCTTTGCAAAGCATCAACTAGTGACAAAGAAAACATTCAGTCACCTGCACGCGAGAATAAGAAGGGGGCTTTCGGTGTTCCAGGTGGTACGAGCGTGGGTACCAAGGGAGTAGCTAAATTAGCACCTGCTAAAGTTAAAATTGGCCAGGATTTGAAGAAAGTGGTAGTCGTTAACAATCAGCAGGAGTTTCCTTTGGAAGGTGAGCTTTTTCGTTCATTTCAATGTGGTTGATAATGTTTTCTATAGTGTGATGGCCCAAAAATCATCTTTTTTGTTTATGTTTCATTAATTATTTCCTCAGTATTGACTTCAAATTTGTTAACAATCATTCAGACTCCACAAGCTCTTGTCTCTAACATGTGAGCTTCTTTGTTATGAGTTGAATTTCTTCGAGACCAGAGTAAAATGTTTTCAGAGGATCCGTCCAGGATCAACCCGTGCTTTGTTCCCGGCTGCAAAATCTACAAGAACGAGCAAATGTTCGCCTTTGGAGTCCCTCAGAACAAAGCGACCCTCAAAATATGGGATATGTGCATCGACAATAAGGACCACAAGTTAGACTTCAACCATGTGATTTGTTACAAACATTTCTCTCAAGACGATGTGTTGCACAACATCAGGATCATTAATAAAAACGGAGAAGAGGTTGGTAGTTCATCTACACGGGCTCTTATTCACATCATCGTTCTCTGGCTTTGTAAATATCATGAGAAATTATATTATTGAGGCTCTTCACATCCTGTTATGCCATAAAATGGTTTTAAAATTAGTAAAAATGAAGCAGGTCCAAGATTAGAGCCCTGTGGAACACCAAGTTTGATACGGTAAATTTCAGACAGGGGTAATAAGGGGGGTTCCACAAGGATCAGTACTGGGACCTGTTTTGTTTCAATGTATATTTCAATTCTTTGGCCACAGTAAGTTATTTGGTGAATTACAAATGTTTGCTGGTGACACCACTTTAATTTACAATAGAAATGGTGTCAAATGTGATCGTGGCTCAAGTATCATAAAATGTCCCAGAAATCTCAAGAATTCTCGTATAGACAAAAAATAGCTCGTTAATTCTTTCATACTCTGACACATCCAAACATCTAGATTGCAGTGGACGAACCAAAACTAAGAAAGGGGGCTTTTCCCTGCGTGAAATACTGGAACGTCTGCTGCATACGGAGCTGCAAAAAAACTACAGGCAGAATGTTCACGTTTCCCGTGGAGAAGAAGGACAACCTCAATCTTTGGATGTACCTTATCAAAAATCCCGACCTGAAAAAGCTGCCGCTGAAGGAATTGCTGAGGAACAGGGTGTGCGAGATACACTTCGAACCTGCTTCATTCGACGAAGAAGGCGATTTGACGTATTCGGCGGCTCCTACTCTGTTTTTGCCAGGTGAGGATGAATTGTAAAAATTGCTGTGAGATTACAGGCATGGGTGGTCTATTCACAAAAAAAAAAAGCGTCTTTGTGAACCTAGTATTGTCATAGACTGAGAAATGTAGCGCCAGTGGGTTTGGATCCTTATCATCGAAATTAATATTGATTTGTCACGAAATCCAAGCGGATGACGCATATATTTTGATCAGAATAGTACTCATCTATTTATCTTTTGATTTTTATGGAATTATTTTCCAGCAGCTTGATTGCATTAACCTTTCCTGATTTCATATCATCTCTAGAAACATATGGATTAGTTTTCCGGTTAGCTTCCAGAATTTCTGCTACCGCAGTTGTCGGTTGATTAGTCAAACCACCAACACCGACATAAAAACTTGTCACACCAATAGGTGGTTCCACTTACTTACTTTTCTTGGTTGTTTTGTCTTCTATCGATGACCGCCTGTCCGGTACTGACGATGCCCAACAGGCTGAGTGATAAGAATAGTGTGGGAATGATCAGAATAGTACTTATATTACTTATTAAGGAGTAGGCGGATTGAGACCTTAGAGAGAACTCATGACGAGAGACTAGGTAGATTGAGGTCCCGGCGTCAAGTCACATCAACGACAGATGACATTGTCTAGTGTAAATATGCGCGTGCGCGTATGTATGTGCGCGCATGTATATATGTGCGCGCGTGTATATATTTGTCTGCGTGTATATATGTGCGCTCGTGTATAATATAAATATATATGACGAGACCTGGAGACTAGGTAGATTGAGGTCCCGGCGTCAAGTCACATCAACGACAGATGACATTGTCTAGTGTATATATGCGCGTGCGCGTATGTATGTGCGCGCATGTATATATGTGCGCGCGTGTATATATTTGTCTGCGTGTATATATGTGCGCTCGTGCATAATATAAATATATAAAAAACGCGCGCACATATATACGTGGTCAGCAATCTGATAATCTGAGGGTTATATCATTTGAAAACTTTTCATTATTATACCGGTAGTTCATCTAATATTTCCCAACATTTATTTGTAGAATCAGTTCCGCTGACAGTGCCTCAGACATCGAATGTAGGAAACCGAATCAGACAGTGTATTTTCAAAAAGTGTGGTGGCAGCAGCCGTAGGTACCTGAAGAAAGTATTTTCTTTCCCAAATAATTTTCAGAGGTGAGTATAATACGGTATCATTTTTTATTAACACACCTTTATTAGCTTCACCTGTATGTGTGTATGTATGTATGTTTGTTTGCAACTCTCAAGCTCAGGATCTCTATTTGACAGAATTATCGGTATTACTGCTTGATCTATTCGCGGGCAGATGGTGCTGTACGTAACGTCCTTGATATAATTCGTACTCACTTTACATGTATTTCAACGGATGTACAGTCCACTTTTCCTCTAGAAGCGATGTAAAAACTGTTACGTTATTTTTTCAGGTTATATCTTTGGCTTGAAGCTTGTAATCGAGTGGATTTGGTAGGAAAGACTCTGAATGAAACCCTCGAGAAATTGGGAAATGTTGGTGTTTGCGACTATCACTTTGATCTCACTGATTATGAAAATTCTGCGTTGGACAAACTCAAGGACAGTGCTGTCCCCAAGAATCGGAGACGTCGTAAGTATCTAAGGAATATTGAAAGTTTTTTGTGTAATAAATATTGACTCCTTCACAAAAAATGTCTGTCAAAGAATACTATTTCACTTCCTATTATTCTAAATTAATTACAATAATAATGATAGACTGGGAAAGAAAGTTTTTGGGTTTCTACTACTCCATCTTGATACAAAAAAAAAGAAGGATGAGGGAATCTTCCAGAGAAAAGAAGGAGGTAACTCTATACATGGATGTGTAGATCATGCAAAGAAGTAACTTTCAGATACAAACTGAAAGAAAGTCCTCCTGAAACAGATATCATTCACATGAGTTCTACTTTAAATGAATGGTAATAAATTGCACTTACATGGAACACTGTAATCCTCACTGGTATACATCGATGTTTCGCCTTAAGACACTTGCCCCAAAGCTCTTCAGTACCAAATTGGATAACATTATAGAAAATACACGCACTTCATTCATGAATTACGATTTTTTAATGTCACGGAATAAGCTTGATCTGCTTATGTCATCGATGACATCGTTAAAACATTCATTCACCTATTTGATTTAATCCCAGCCAAGAGGAATCTTATTTGAATTGAAGGGGTTATATTTTTTAGGAGTGATTAATTTTTGGGAAAGAAAGCTTTTGGCTTTCTACTACTCCATCTTGATACAGAAAAAGAAGGATGTGGGAGTCTCCAAAGAAAGTAAGGAAGTAACTCTATACACGGATGTGTAGATCATGCAAAGAAGACTCCCTCATCCTTCTTTTTTTGTATCAAGATGGAGTAGTTGAAAGCCAAAAACTTTCTTTCCCAAGAATTAATCACTCCTGAAAAATATAACCCCTTCAATTCATATGTTACCCATTTTGGTGGTAGTAATGATAAAATTCAATCCAAAAATAACCTGAAAAAATATTTTTCGGAGTATACGTAAACTAATGACACGGAATATGCAGCAAAATAGGCACCCGCCGAGACCTACCTTTAAAAAAAACGTTCTTTAATAATTGTAACAGTTGTATCCACACCAAGTTCACAACAATAACAACAAAAATGGCGTCTGTCAAATTGGATCATCAAATCTGTGATTGGATATTGAAAACCAATACACTTGGCAACTCCGCTCTAGACACGATGAATTTTATTGGTCAGCAGACACGCGGCCAATTTAAATTCTTGCTTTTCGAATGTTAATTTTTTCTGCAAATATCTTAGGACCGATTAGGCTTGATAAGTATAATATACCCCTAACTCGATCAGTCTATAAGCAAACCAGTACCATTTTCCGTAGCATGAAAGAAGCTCATTCAAGTGGTTTGTCAATGCTGAGTTCCATTTCCTTTAAGTCTCCACAATCTCGGAAACTTTCAGTCCCTTGGATGAATTATGAAAATGTTTCTGTCCTTTTTCGTGAAAGTGATAATAGCTATAGATCTTGAAAACAATATTTCATTTCAATGTCTAGTGTTTTTGTTGCTCCATAATCTCTCGTTTCGTACTTTATAAATTGATATTGTTAATTTTTTCCAAATTTCAGTTTTTTGCTTTCCTTCAGCTATTTTAGGGTAATTTTTCTTTACGCAATGATAGTGTTAATGGACGCATTGTTCGACGTTGGTTTCGTTCCGTAGATTTTAGCTCCGGAGATGAGCCCAGTAATCTTACACTAATCTAGGGCGAGGATTTGAGAATACTGGTGAAGACCGACCCATCACAAACAGTGTGTGAATTTGCGGAAGGACTGGGCGTCAGCTCCCATGCAAGCTCTGAAAGTTGGTGTCCTACGATTTGAACTATAGACAAAAATTGTCATGTTTCGAAGACTTTTTTTACTGACGAAATTAATTGACTTATGTTAGGCTAATTGCACACACACCGATTGTGGACGGCCGATTTTATACCGGTGTCCAAATTCCAATAGGGAACCACATGTGTGCCAGGTCCTGTTCCCACATGTGGTTCACTATTGGAATTTGGCCGTCCAAAATCGGTGTGTGTGCAATTAGCGTTATATTGACAAAATTAGATTGATTCAAATGACGCTTATTTCGAGTAAATTGAATAAGTATTCACTAATATACCACTGTTTGAAATAGACTTCGATTGATGAGAATTCAAATACTGAAAAATCAAACGGTTGCGTGATAATAATAATAATAATAATAATAGTTCGAAGCTCTCAACAGAGATCTTCAACAGCCTGAGCTCAATGAATTGCGCAACCCGATAACCCCGAATGATGTTCGAAGGGCCCTTGCTGGTTCCAAGAACTTTGTTGCTTCAGGCCCAGATGGACTGAACACTTATTGGTAGAAAAAACTACCAAGCACCTTCCGCCATCTGTCCAGAGTTTTCAACTCATGGCTGGACAAATAGCAGCCGATTCCGGATTGGTTTGTCGAGGGGCCGACCGTTGTTATCCCCAAAAGCGGAGATTTGTCGATTCCTAAGAATTACAGACCGATAACATGCTTGAATTCGTGTTATGAGTTGTTCATAAGCATCTTATACACACGAATACTCACCGCAGTTGACCGAGTTTTCGAACGGAGTCGCTGGATGTGAAGAGAACCTACTCATCGATAGATGTGTAACGCAGGTCTCTATACAATATAAGCGCAACCTCTCTATGACCTGGATCGATTACCGTAAGGCATTTGATACAATATCGCTTGAGCTCATCTTGCATTTGCTCAGATGCCTTGCGATACCCGACAACATAGTGAGATGCATTGAACCACTGATATCACTCTGGCGAACTCGCTTCACCATAACATCTGGTCAAGCCAGAGTCTAAACAGGGTGGGTCACTTACAGAAGGGGTGTATTTCAGGGCGATTCCCTCAGTCCTCTTCTCTTCTGCATCTCACTATTGCCATTATCCGTTGCGCTCAGAAATACTTGAGGGTGTAACTGT